>ML431318.1:0-75981 GCA_005239525.1 Nicotiana knightiana
AGTATCATATACTATAACCCGACCCTGTGTTACAGTGAAGTGTGTGTGTGTGTGTGTGTGTGTATATATATATATATATATATACATAAAGTGCTAGTAACACAGGGTCGGGTTATAGTATATGATACTGTATAACCTACTCTGATACATCGTTGAATTATATATACGTTATAGTATTGCAGTGAAGTGTCTCTCTGTGTGTGTGTACACATATATACATGAAGTGCTAGTAATACATGATCGGGTTATAGTATATGATACTGTATAACCTACTCAGATGCATCATTGAATTATATATACGTTATAGTATTACAGTGAAGTGTCTCTGTGTGTGTGTGTGTGTGTATATATACATGAAGTGCTAGTAACACAAGGTCGGGTTATAGTATATGATACCGTATAACCTACTCAGATGCATCGTTGAATTATATATACGTNGGTATTACCGTGAAGTGTCTCTGTCTGTGTGTGTATATATATACATGAAGTGCTAGTAACACAGGGTCGGGTTATAGTATATGATACTGTATAACCTACTCAGATGCATCGTTGAATTATATATACGTTATAGTATTACAGTGAAGTGTCTATGTGTGTGTGTGTATATATATACATGAAGTGCTAGTAACACAGGGTCGGGTTATAGTATATGATACTGTATAACCTACTCAGATGCATCGTTGAATTATATATACGTTATAGTATTTCAGTGAAGTGTCTGTGTGTATGTGTGTGTGTGTGTGTGTGTATATATATATATATATATATATACATGAACTGCTAGTAACACAGGGTCGGGTTATAGTATATGATACTGTATAAACTACTCAGATGCATGGTTGAATTATATATACGTTATAGTATTACAGTGAAGTGTGTGTGTGTGTGTGTATATATATATATATACATGAAGTTCTAGTAACATAGGGTCGGGTTATAGTATATGATACTATATAACCTACTCAAATGCATCGATGAATTATATATACGTTATAGTATTACAGTGAAGTGTCTATGTGTGTGTGTGTATATATATATACATGAAGTGCTAGTAACACATAGTCGGGTTATATTATATGATACTGTATAACCTGCTCAAATGCATCGTTGAATTATATATTCGTTATAGTATTACAGTGAAGTGTTTGTGTGTGTGTGTGTGTGTGTGTGTCTATATATATATATATATATATATATATACATGAAGTGCTAGTAACACAGGGTCGGGTTATAGTATATCATACTGTATAACCTACTCAGATGCATCGTTGAATTATATATACATTGTAGTATTACAGTGAAGTGTCTGTGTGTGATTGTGTGTATATATATACATGAACTGCTAGTAACACAGGGTCGGGTTATAGTATATGATACTGTATAACCTACTCAGATGCATCGTTCAATTATATGTACGTTATAGTATTACAGTGAAGTGTGTGTGTGTGTGTGTGTACATGAAGTGCTAGTAACACAGGGTCGGGTTATAGTATATGATACTGTATAAACTACTCAGATGCATTGTTGAATTATATATACGTTATAGTATTACAGTGAAGTGTCTGTGTGTGTGTATGTGCGCATATATATATATATACATGAAGTGCTAGTAACACAGGGTCGGGTTATAGTATATGATACTGTATAACCTACTCAGATGCATCGTTGAATTATATATACGTTATAGTATTATAGTGAAGTGTATGTCTATATATATATATAACACGCTTCGTTGTACAATTTTAACTACATATATAGCATGTTAGAGTATATTTTAGTGTATTTATCTTTTGTATTACAAAAGTGTTAACGGATTACATTTATATTAGTTAGATAGTATGATATTTAATTTTGATCAATGTTGACCTAAAAAGAGACCAAATTTGGTCGCTTATTACACAGAAATCAAAATTAGTTGGTCGCTAAATATAAATCAGATTTATTTTATATTTTAAAATATTTAAAATAATAACATAATTGTTAAACGTTAGAACTGGGTCCCAGATTAACGATCAAAATTGGTCTCTATCTGCTTCCCATTTATTAAGCGTCCAACTTTGGTCGCTAACTTTAAATTATATTTATTTATATTTTATAATTTTTTATAAATAATAATATAATTAATAAAATTTTATATCTGGGTCCCAGATTACCGACCAAAGTTGGTCTCTATTGTCTTCCAGTACGTTGGTCGCTAAAATAAAATTTTATTTATTTAAAATTTATAATTTTTTAAAATAATAATATAATTATTAAAAATTTTATAACTGGGTCCCACTTTGGCGACCAAAGTTGGTCGTTAATTTTACTATTTCTTTGACCAAGCAAGTCTGACTAGTCCGGTCAACATTTGATCACATTATCGACCAAATAACGACCAACTTTGGTCGCTAATTTATTTACAATTATTTTTTAATTATTTTATCCAATTTAGCGACCAACTTTGGTCGCTTTTTTTGATAGACCAATTTTGATCTCAAATTTTTGGTCGCTTTTTGCTGGATATTTAGTAGTGACATGTCCAAGAAATCCTGGGCATCCTCTCTCTCTGTGCCACTAAAAGGTGGAGGCTGGAGTCTCCCAAACCTCTCCAACCTACGCTGATCATCTTCAGGCATAGTAGGAACTACATGCTCCTGAGCAGCTGCAACCAGCTGGGTTGGTGGTACCCCCGGTGTTTGGAGTCCCTGAACAACCTGCTCTGGTGTGCGGGCGGCGGGAGTCTAAGTGCCTCCCCCGGCCTGAGAAGTAGTTGCGGCCGTAGAAATAAAGACAGTTTGAGCAAGGCCAATACTTACTAATAAGATCTGAGCCAGGGCCTCCTGAAGGTAAGGAATCACAATAGGCACATGTGGTGCCTCAGCTGGTCCCGCTGGAGCATCTGCGGCTGGGACCAGGTCTGGAGCAACTGGAGGGTATACAGGTATTTCCCCGGCTGCTGTGCGGACTGCACCTCTACCCGATCACGACCTCGATCGCGGCCTCGACCCCTCGTGGTCCTGGCTGGTGGTACTAGTGGCTGGTCACCCTGACGGTAGTGCGAGTCCTCACCATCCATGAAAGAATGAAACAATAGAAGTTTAGTTACCAGAATCAACATATTCGCACGACAAGACTTCAAGAATATGAGATTTTTTCTAATGGTTCCGCAGCCTCTCGAAGATAAGTACGGACATCTGCGCAACGATCTGCAAGACTCTACTAAACCTGCTCATGACTCGTGAGACCTATGTGACCTAGGCTCTGATACCAACTTGTCACGACCCAAACTACTATGTCGTGATGACGCCTATCGTGGTACTAGGCTAGCCGACTCATTAACAAAAACAACACGATATTTCATTTCAAAGAAAATTTCAAGCTATTTAATAATAAAACTTCATAAAGAAATTCAAAACAAACGAAAGTGCGAAAAGAAAAGCCCGACATCATGTGTCATCAGTCATGAACATGTACTACAATTTGTCTGAAAATACAAAGAGTAACATAGTCTGGAAAATAACTACAAACAACTATAAGAAGATAGAAGGGAGAAGAGAAGGGCTGCGATCGCCAGGCAACTACCTTGCTAACTCCGAGAAGATCTACAATTGGAATAGTCAACGGCCGCTACCGGGTCCAGATACACCTAGATCTACACACAAGGTGCAGGGAGTAACGTGAGTACGCCAACTTAGTAAGTAACAACAGTAAATAAAGACTAAGAAGTAATGACGAGCAATAGAGCATATAAATTTCATATCATGAAATCTCAATAAAATACAACATGCTTTTAAAATCAGGGTTTGATTCAAGTCATCTCGTTTAAACTTAGTTCTAGTAAAATCATTTAAATATATTTTTCAACAATTTTCAAACAGAGGCTCGATGCAAAGATGAGAAAAAATGATGAAATCATAAACATTCCCTCAGGCAAAACATCACTCATATACAGCCCCTCGGACAAACCTCACAGTGTAAATAGCCCTTCGGGCATACCTCACCATCACTCATGAGTCATGCCTCCTAGTCACTCAGCACTCGACACTCGCACTCAGTAGGTACTGCGCTCACTGGGGTTGTGTACAGACTCCGGAGGGGATCCTTCAGCCCAAGCGCTATATCAAGCCAAATCATGGCATAAATCAATGAGGCCCTCGTCCTATATCAAACATGCTGCGGCGTGTAGCCATCTCCCATAAATAAACATATAATTAGGCACTCGTCCTCACTCATAAATATCCTCTTAGTCAGACCCTAGGCCTCACACAGTCATAAGCCTCTCAAGCCACTCGGGCTCTCAGTAAAAAGAAGGTACTCAGCCCAAAACAACATTTATATGCATCAAAACAGAGGAATAAAGAATGAGTTATGCAGTAAATAAGTATAACCATGACTCAGTATAGATTTTTAATCAAAAACAGTGAGAGGATAGTAAGAAAAAGGCCCATAAGGGTCCAAGCAGCACTGGCACAAGGCCTAAACATGGCATTCAACCCAATTTACAGAAACTCTTTCTAGAACACATAAGTATCATATAGTTTCAGCAAAATATGCAACTCTACAGTTGCTACGGGACGGACCAAGTCACAATCCCCAATGGTGCACTCCCACACGCTCGTCACCTAGCATGTGCGTCACCTTAAAATAGTCACATGGCCCAAAATCCAGGGTTTCATACCCTCAGGACTAGATTTACAATCGTTAGTTACCTCAAACCGGTAAAATCTCTACTATGCGATGCTCTTGCCCCTTGATTCGACCTCCAAATGATCCGTATCTATTCACAACCAGCACAATACCATTAATATATGCTAATGGAATGATTCCACAAGAAAAACTATCAATTTTTACCAAAACCCGAAATCGGCTCAAACTCGCCCCTCGGGCCCACGTCTCGAAAACCAACAAATATCACAAACCTAGAAAGCCCCTTAACTAACAAGTCCATACATATGAAATTTATCAAAATCCGACACCGTTTGATCCCTCAAATCCTCCCATCAAAATCTCCGAAATCCCAAGCCCTAACCCCTTATTTTCACCCCTAATTTCCACTAATTAAACACTTAAACTATGGGGAATCACCATAAACACGAGTATTAGAGCTCAAGCAACTTACCTCAGTGAAAACCCCTTGAATCCCTCTTCAAATCGCCCCCAAAAGCTCCAAAACCGACTTGAAAATTGTGGAAATGGTCCAAAATTTGCGAAGTGTTCTATTTATACTTTGTGCCCGGTCTTTCGCACCTGCGGCCATATATGCGCTCCTGCAGAACCGCACTTGCGGTCAAATCTCCGCATCTGCAGAAACCACCTTAAGTCTTGAAACTCCGCACCTTTGTTCCAGGTTCCGCACTTGCGGGCGCGCACCTGCGCTCCTCCTTCCGCTACTGTGAAATCTGGCCAAGCATTCCCTTCCGCATCTACGCCCCAGGTCTCTTACCTGCGGACTCGCAGATGCGACCATTCTTATGCTCTTGCAGACCCAGCCCAGGTCCTCCAAATCTGTAACTGCGAATCACCCAACACACCTGCGACCTCACACCTGCGGCTCCCCATCCGTAGGTGCGGACAACACCAACAACCTCAGAAACGAGCAAAAGCAGCTATCTCTCAACACCAAAAATCAACCCCTCAATCATCCGAAACACACCCGAGGCCCTTAGTATCTCAACAAATAATACCGACAAGTCATATATCAACATACAAACTTATTCGAACCTTCAGAACACCCAAAACAACATCAAAACACCAAATTACCTCAGATTCAAGCCTAAGAACTTCTAAATTTCCAAATTTCGCAAACGACGTCGAGACTTACCAAACTACATCCGAATAACCTCAAATTTTTTACACACGTCACAAATGACACTACGAACCTACTCCAACCTTCGGAATTTCATTCCGACCCTGATATCAAATTTTCAACTGCCCACCGAAAATCGCCAAATTTCCAATTTTTCCAATTCAAGCCTAATTCTACCATGGACCTCCAAATTGCATCCCGGACATGCTCCCAAGTCCAAAATCATCTAACGGAGCTAACCGAACCATAAAAATCCAAATCTGAGATTGTTTACTCATAAGTCAACATCCGGTTGACTTTTCCAACTTAAGCTTCTAAATAAGAGACTAAGTGTCTCATTCCACTCCGAAATCACTCAGGATCCAAACCAACCAACCCGATATAATACAATGTAGCTGAATAACGCATAGAGATGCAGAATTGGAGAAAATGGGCCTATAACTCTCGAAACAACCGGCTGGGTCGTTACAACCCGTGGAGTATAAAATTAATAAGTTCTTCGCTATCATGATGGTTGAAATCAACTATGCCAATAAGATCGACCTGACTACCAGGGGACTATTAGACATAGAGCTAATGTGATGACCCGATAGGTCATTTACAATTTTAACCTTAAATTTTGTGTTTTGAAACCTCAATTAGCTCTATTTAGCCTTTCTCGATTTGCGCATGCAATTCGAGTCTTTCCAGAATATTTTTATGTAAAAAATTGACGAAAAATGTGAAATCATGCCTTAAAACTCATTTGCGTTTACTTCGATTAACAATTTGAGCAAACCGAAATGGATCACTGTTTTAACAGTCCCGGTGGGTTCGTATCGTGATTTAGGACTTGGTTTATGCCCGAAATTGAATTCAGAAGTCCCTAACTCGAATTATCACGATTTATTGAAAACTAGAAGCTTAAAGGTTTAAAGAATGAATAAGTTTGACCAAAGTTTGGCTTTGTTGATTCCGGGCCAGATATTGGTTCCAGAACTTGGTATAGGTTCATTAATGTATTTATGACTTGTCTGCATAATTTGGTTCAAAATGGAGTTGATTTGACGTAATTCGTACGTCCGATTGAAATATTGGAAGTTATTAAGTTTCATTGAAAAATTTTATTCATTTTGGTGTCCGATTCGTAGTTCTAGGTATTATTTTGATTTTTTTGATCGCACGAGCGAGTTCTTATGATATTTTTGGACTTGTGTGCATGTTTGATTTCAAGCCCCGAAGGCTCGAGTGAGTTTCGGATAGGCTTCAGAGTGGTATTGGACTTAAAATCAATGCTAGTGCAAGTTTCATCTGGTGCTGGACTGCAGACTTCGCAAATACGAGCCTTGATTTTTCGAATGACATTTCACATTTACGAGCATAGGTTGGGACATGGGTTCTCGCATTTGCGGTAGTATCATATTTTCAATTGAAAACATATTGTTAGCATTTGTGATGGCAACAGAGGTGTGAAACCTTTGCATTTGGGAAGACGTTTTCGCATTTACGGGGTTCGTAGTTGCGAAATCTGTACCTGGTCAAAAGCTGAGAAAGGCGGATTTTTAGCTCATTCTTTCAAATTCTCAACCCTAAACACCTTAGAGACGATTTTTGCAAGAGCCTTTCTTCCTGAATTCATTGGTAAATGACTCTAATCTACTTTATTTTAATTACCCATAACATCTCACAAGATCTCAACCTTGAATCTAGGATTTCCATGGTAGAAATTTGGGATTTGGGTAGAATTAGAGATTTTTGGTAAAATTGGAACTTAGACCTCAAATTGAGGTGGGATTTTGAATTGAATTTCATAACAAAGCTCAGGGGTGAATGGGTGATCGAGTTTTCATCCGAACCTCGGGTTTTGACCAAGTGGGCGCGGGGGTTGACTTTTCTATAATGATCTAAATTGACTTTTCTAAGGCTTATTTTGAATCGATTGGTTGATAATATGCTAGATTTGGTTAGTTCAGAGGCTTGTTCAAAAGGCAAGGCCGTTGTTGAACTTTGAATGGGTTGCGGAGTGAGGTTAGTGTCATAATTAACCTTAACTTGAGGGATTATGACTTATTTGATTATTTGCTACGTGTTTAATGTAACGACCCAACCAGTCATTTTGAGATCTAGCGCGTCGTTTGGTGGTTTGAGGCCATGAGTAGCTTCACTTCAGGTATTATGACTTGTACGCATGGTCGAAATTGAATTTAGGGAAGTTCGGAGTTGATTTGGAAAGTAAATTATTATTTCAGAAGTTTTAAGTTGGAGGAATTGACTAAGGTTTGATTTTTGAGTAAAAGACCTCGAAATCGTGATTTGAACGTTCCAATAGGTTTGTATGATGATTTTGGACTTGGGCGTATGTCCGGATAAGGTTTTAGATTACCAAGGAGTGTTTCGGTGCCTATTGTGGAAAGTTGGTATTTTGGAAGGATTTCATAAATTTGGGGTTGAAGTGAATGTCAATGTTAGCGATGCGCGTCTGGAATTTCGAGTCTGGGAATAGTCTCACGAACCAAACCTATGAGCCGCAACGAGAACCCGGTACCTTACTCAACCGAGTACCAACATAACATATCTTTCTTATTGTACTTCCGTTGGCAAATGGGCCAAACGGTCCGTCATGGTCTAACTAGAATAAAAATAGAGGAATACTCAATATAGGACTACCCAACCTGATATAAGACTTATACATGTGATATACGGGCCTATTAGGCCAACATATCATTTGTAAACTCAAAACATAGGCCGATAAGGCCATACAAGCATTCGTATACATGACATCTGTCTATAAGACTCTAGGAGTAAACACTTAACATAAAGGTCGGGACAGGGCCCCGCCATACCAAATAATACGCGTCTAAGTCATACTGACCAAACAAGCAACTCCGGAGCAAATGGAGCGTACCAACATCTTCCACTGAGCTGATAGCCTACTTGGAGGACTCTAGACCTGTCTATCGGGACTTGCAGGAATGAAATACAGTGTCGCCAGGCAAAACGGATGTCAGTACGAATAATGTACCGATTATGTAAGGCACATAAATAAGCACATAACAGACATGGAAGAAAAATAGAGTAAATGACTCAACCTGTAAGTCCGGATAACTCTGTAAATCATTGAATAATTTATAATGTCATGCATATGCGCATGTATGTCATGTCATGCATAGGTTCTCGTTTCATAACATCATCAGGCCTTTGGGGGCATCCCATCATATCATCTCGGCCACTGTGGGCAAAATCATCAACGTATACCAGCTGATCAGGTAGTGATGCGTATATAACGCCGTAACCTTTTCCCATATCCCATATAAATATAATATACATATATACGCATATATAACGCCATCTGGTCATGGGTCAATGTACATGTATAAATGCATGAAATGCATAAGAAATACTACTTACTTATAATACTACTCGCTTTTAACATACCTTGTACACCTTACTATCATGGTCATGTAGTACCTTGTATGGCACTAGTCCATAAATATCGGGTATTATAGCTCAGATCGTATTTTATCCCAAACTGCCAAGCTTCGATGAAACTTATTTTCTTCGATTTGCTTACCCTCTCACCTTCACGAATTTACTTATCCCTTGTTTGAAATAGCATAATACTTGTAACCTCAAAATAAACTTATTCCCGAGATTCCATCAATTCACTTATGGCATACTTTCATGTACGAAAACATGAGGTGTAAAAAATAGCTTCGTATGGTGATTCTAGTCTTCGGAGTGCGTCCGAACGTGTATTTGGAGGTTCGTAGGTCATTTCAGGGTCATTTGGCGAAAGTTGGAAAGTTGAAGGTTTTTGGAAAGTTTGATTGAGAGTGGACTTTTTGATATCGGGGTTAGATTCCGATTTCATAAGTTGGAATAGGCCTGTAATGTCAAACGTGACTTGTGTGCAAAATTTGAGATCAATCGGACGTGATTTGATTGGTTTTGGCATCGATTGTAATAGTTTGAAGTTCTAAAGTTCAGTAAGCTTGAATTGGGGTGAAATTCATGATTTCGATGTTGTTTGATGTGATTTGAGGCCTCGAGCAAGTTTGTGTTATGTTATGGGACTGGTTGGTGTGATTGGACGGAGTCCAGGGGGCCTCGCGTGTGTTTCAGGGTGGTTTCAGACCAAGTTGGGATGTTCTGATGATGCTGGTTTCTGGTGTTCCTAGTAAGCATCGCGATCGTGGTTGTAGGGACGCGATCGCGAAGAGAAAATGGAGCTTGGGAAAAATTTTTGCATCACAAATGCGATGAAGGGCTCGCGAACGCGGAGAGGGCAGAGGTGTCACGACCCAATTTCCCACACGGGTCGTGATGGCGCCTAACGACGGGGTTAGGCAAGCCAACATAAATTACACTCAGTGTTACCCTTCCCATGTGATTGATTATTCCATCTTTTACCAGTTTTAAACATTTATTAACATGATAGTAGCATGTGACATAAAAATTAAGCCATCTGATACATGAATCAAAAGGGAAGCCAGCCCAAAATCCCAAAATGTACACACGTGTGTGCCAGGAACTAGTGTCACGAGTGTCGCGGGCAACTATCAGAAATACATCAGAATACTTAAAGATATACAATCCCATAGTCTAGATGAAATAACGGGGAAAGTAACAAAAGGAAACTCCAAGGTGCTGCCAGGAAATCGCCAGGAAGAGCAGCTCACCGTGAAGGATAACCAACCCCGGTCAGTATCTAGCACCGGACTGATGATCAGACGTACCAACCTCCGGACATGTACAGTCAAGTACAGAAGAAAAAGAAAGTGCAGCATGAGTACATACATAAGTATGTACCCAGTGAGTATCCCGCCTAATCTCGAAGAAGTAGTGACGAGAAGTTGACTCGATACTCACTAAGGTCCGACAATAATAATGTAAGTTAGGATATAAGGAAAACAGTAGGCATGTAACAGAGTACAATTAATAAGAAGAACTCACAGAGTTTTCAAATAAACACTAAAACAATAGAAACTCCCTTTTTATTCTTCCTCAAAACCATCATCAAATAATAAGTCGGGAAACAGTACTGAGCAGACATACGCGCGTGTGTGTAAAACAATTGGCTGGAGTCATAAGGGAGAATAGCTATGCACTGCCGGGGATCGACCGACCCGTACCAAGAGTGAATGCTTGCCGTGTAATCATATCAAGTGTAGCTATGCACTGCCGGGGATCGACCGGCCTGTACCAAGAGTGCATGCTTACTAATAATCAAACCTACCCACTTTCGGGGATCGACAGATCCGTACCAAGAGTGTGTTTATTAGGAAATCATGTAGTATCATGGTATAACTTCGTCCATGCACTGCTGAGGATCGACCGGCCCGAACCAAGGGTGAATTCTCAATAAATTCCCTGTGCACTGCCGGGGATCGTCCGGCCCGTACCAAGAGTGCACTAATAATCCGCCGTGGCATACGACCCGCTCCCATAAGAGTGAAGGAAACTTACATATCGCTCGCGGAAGGTAAATTGCAAAGTGACAATATGCGTATACCAAGTATCAAGCCTACTTCACATATTGAACCTTTCCAATTATTTAATCAAATGGAATACTCAAGGAAACAGTGCTATATCCAAGCAAGAACGTATAACAGGTAAATCATTTCAAAGCAGAATACAAGGCATGCTGTGGTCCTAGGCTACCCGGAATTAATAGGCGTAGTCGCTACGTGCGGACTCTCGCCACGTGGTACGCACGTAGCCCCCGAATACCTGTGGGGACATTTCCCTCTTACAAGGTTAGAAAGGAGACTCACCTCGATAAAAACACTCCTCGGACCAAGGACCGGGTCAAAAGATGCGCCTGAATCTCCGAAACTACTCTTGATGGCTCACAACTAGCCAAACATAGTATAATTAAGTCAATTTGAGTCCCGAGAAGGAGAACTAACAAGAAATTCCAACATTTAAGCATTCTTGACGATTCTTGAAATTTCGACCCCGGGCCCACGAGTGCAGATTTTGAATTTTTTTGAAGAAATCAATTATCCGAAGACTAAGGATCGTAATTATGTGATTTATACAAGAATTCATGGTCTCAAGTGGATAATTCACCAATTATTCAAAAGCCCTAGAATTTCTAACCCATTTTATGATTTTGGTATTTTGAGAATTAAACTAGTTGAATTCTATGTATAATTGGAAATTTAGATAGAAATTACTAACCTTTGATGATAAGATTCTTGGACAACCTTTCCCCTAGCTCAAAATCTCTCTAATAGAGGTTGAAGATGGAAAAATGAAGAAATCCCGTAATTTTGGGCATTTAAATGCGGCTGCCTACAGGGGTTCTGCACCTGCGACCTTGGGACCGCAGGTGCGGTCTCGCACCTGTGAGAAATTGGTCGCGCCTGCGATGGAGGTCGCACCTGCGAAGGCCTTGACCGCAGGTGCGGTCTCGCACCTGCGACTGGGCGACCGCACCTGTGGTCACACCAGATGCAGCTGCACCAACAATGGTTTTTCCTGGTTTTTGGCCTCGTGCGGGGTCCGGGAGGCCCCTGGGCCCACCCGAGCCCCTGACAAAATATACCAACGAGTCCCAAATCGTAATATGGACTCGCTTAAGCCTTCATAACACTCAAAACAACGCTAAAACTCGAATTCACACCCCGAAACCTCAAGAACCAAACTTTGGAAATTTTAAGTTTTCTAACTTCGCTAACAATGTGCCGAACTGACCTATACCTCTCGGAACGACACCAAATTTCATAGATTACTCACATAACATCCTAGAAACTTGCCCGTGCGATCAAATCACCAAAACAACATCGCACACATATAATTAAACCTCAATATCCATGAATTCTATCAAATTTCCTAAAGATATCAAATTATCCATTTTTAAGTCCGAAACACGTCAAACGAAATCCAATTTCAACTAAACTTTACAGAAAGTGCCTAAAACATATATAAGATCTGTACCGGGCACCGGAACCAAAATAAGGGCCCGATACCATTACTTTCTAATCAGATTTAATTTTCAATTTCCTTAAATATTTTCAGAAAATAATTTTACTCAAAAATTCTATTCTTGGGCTTGGGACCTCGAAATTCGATTCCGGGCATACGCCCAAGTCCCATATTTTCCTACGGACCTTCCGAGACCGTCAAATCACGGGTCCGGGTCCGTTTACCCAAAATATTGACCGAAGTCAAATTTATTCATTTTAATATCAAATATTGGCATTTTTCACAGAATTCCCTATTTAAGCTGTCCGACTACACACCCGGACTGCGCACACAAATCGAGGCGAATACAAAGGAGGTTTTCAAGGAATCGGGAGTATGGGATGGGGTGATAACATAGGTGATGACCCCTTTGGGTCGTCACATTCTCCACCTCTAAAACAACCGTTTGTCCTGGAACGCGCAGAAGAAAGAAGTACCTGAGTCGGGAATAAATGAGGGTAACGGCTCCGCATATCGGACTCGAACTCCTAGGTCGATGCCTTAGGAGGCTGACCTCTCCACTGAACACGAACAGAGGGGAAACTCTTGGATCTCAACTCACGAACCTGCCGGTCCAGGATGGCTACCGGCTCCTCCTCATAAGATAAGTCCTTGTCGTTGGACAGTGCTGAAGTCTAACACATGGGCTGGATCACCGTGATACCTCCGAAGCATGGACACATGAAAGACTGGATGTACGGTTGATAAGATAGGTGGAAATGCAAGTCTATAAGACACCTCTCCCACTCGATCAAGAATCTCAAACGGACCAATGAATCTAGGGCTAAGCTTGCCCTTCTTCCCAAATCTCATCACGCCCTTCATAGGCGACACTCGGAGAAATACTCGCTCACCAACCATGAAAGCCACATCTCGAACCTTGCGATTTGCATAAATCATTTGCCTGGACTGAGCTGTACAAAGCCTATCCTGAATGGTCCTGACCTTGTCCAAAGCCTCCTGAACCAAATCCTTACCCAACAACCGAGCCTCTCCCGAATCAAACTATCCAACCAGAGATCGACACCGCCTACCATATAAAGCCTCATAAGGAGCCATCTCGATACTCAACTGGTAGCTGTTGTTGTAGCCAAACTCTGCTAAAGGCAGGAACTGATCCCATGATCCTCCAAAGTCAATCACACAAGCCCGGAGCATATCCTCCAATATCTGAATAGTCCACTCGGACTGCCCATCCGTCTGAGGATGAAATGCTGTGCTCAACTCCACCTGGGTGCCTAACTCTCGCTGAACTGCTCCCCAAAAACGCGAGGTAAACTGCACGCCCCGGTTCGAAATGATAGGTACCGGCACACCATGAAGGCGAACGATCTCCCGGATATAGATCTCAGCTAACCTCTCGGATGTATAGGAGACTGCCACATGAATGAAATGAGCTGACTTGGTCAGCCTATCAACAATGACCCAAACTGCATCGAACTTCTTCCGGGTCAACGGGAGTCCAGTAACGAAGTCCATAGTGATCCTTTCCCACTTCCACTCGGGAAGCTCAATCCTCTGAAATAAACCACCCGGCCTCTGATGCTCATACTTAACCTGTTGACAATTCAAACACCGCGCCACATATGCCACAATATCCTTCTTCATTCTACGCCACCAATAATGGTGCCGCAAATCCTGATACATCTTCGCCGCCCCTGGATGAATAGAATACCGAGAACTTTGCGCCACTGCTAGAATCCTCTCCCTCAGAACATCAATGTCAGGAACACACAACCTGCTCTGGAGCCTCATAACTCCATCCTCGCCCAATGTAACATCCTTGTCCCTGCCCTGGACTACAGTATCCCGAACCTGTGCCAAACATGGGTCATCAAACTGTCGAGCCTTAATCTCTCCTGACAATGAAGACTGAGCAATCACATGAGCTAAGACTCGCCGGGGCTCTGATAGGTCCAATATCACCAACCGATTGGCCAGGGACTGAATATCCAAGGCTAAAGTTCTCTCCTCCACTGCAATGTAGGCCAAACTATCCATACTAGCTTCCCGCTTGCTTAAAGCATCCGCTACTACATTTGCCTTGCCCGGGTGGTATATAATAGTGAGATCATAGTCCTTTAACAACTCAAGCCACCTCCGCTGTCTCAAATTAAGGTCCCTCTGTTTAAGTAAATATTGCAAACTGCGGTGGTCAGTGTAGATCTCACAGGGTACACCATACAAGTAATGCCGCCAAATCTTCAAAGCATGAACAATCGCTGCTAACTCCAAATCGTGCACAGGGTAGTTCTTCTTATGAACCTTCAGCTGGTGTAAAGCATAAACAATAACTCTCCCCTCTTGCATCAACACGCACCCCAAGCCAACACGTAAAGCGTCGCAATACACCGTGTACTTCCCAGAATCGGATGGCAATACTAGAACTGGCGCTGAGGTCAATGCTGTCTTGAGCTTCTGAAAGCTCGCCTCACACTCGTCAGACCATCAAAACGGGGCATTCTTCTGAGTCAATCTAGTCAATGGAGCGGCAATAAAAGAGAATCCCTCCACCAACCGATGGTAGTAGCTGGCTAAACCCAGAAAACTCCTGATCTCTGAGGCTGAAGTAGGAAGTGGCCAACTCTGAACTGCCTCAATCTTCTGCGGATCAACCTTGATACCCTCACCGGACACCACATGCCCCAAGAAAGCCACCGACTCCAACCAGAACTCACACTTGGAGAACTTAGCATATAGCTTCTGTTCTCACAAGGTCTGAAGCACTACCCTCAAATGCTGCTCGTGCTCACCCGGGCTCTGTGAGTAGATCAATATATCATCAATGAAAACAATAACGAAGGAGTCAATATACGACATGAATACCCTATTCATCAAGTCTATAAATGCTTCTGGGGCATTAGTCAAGCCAAAGGACATCACTAAGAACTCATAATGGCCGTATCTTGTACGAAATGCAGTCTTCGGAACATCGGAAGCCCGAATCTTCAATTGGTGATAGCCTGACCTCAAATCAATCTTAGAGAACACACGAGCACCCTGTAAATGATCAAATAAGTCATAAATGCGCGATAGAGGATACTTGTTCTTGATGGTCACCTTATTCAACTGGCGATAGTCAATACACATCCGCATAGACCCATCCCTCTTCTTCACAAATAAGACTAGAGCACCCCACGACGACACACTTGGCCTGATAAATCCCTTGGCCAACAACTCCTCAAGCTGTTCCTTCAACTCTTTTATCTCCTTAGGATCCATTCGATAGGGAGGGATAGAAATAGGCTGAGTATCTGGAGCCAAATCAATGCAGAAATCCATGTCTCGATTTGGAGGCATGCCTGGAAAGTCTGAAGGAAACACATCTGGAAACTCTCGAACAACAAGCACTGAGTCGATGGTAGGAGACTCGGCGGTGGTGTCCCGCACATAAGCAAGATAAGACAGACACCCTTTCTCGACCATATGCCGAGCTTTCATGAAGGAAATGACCCGGTTGAAGGTACTAAGTTAAGAACCCTTCAGTTCTAACCTCGGCAACTCAGGCATGGCTAAAGTAACTGTCTTGGCATGGAAATAGAGTACTGCATGATAAGGAGATAGCATGGAGGCCATCTCTGGTGTCAAGCCCATAGAAGGTAACCACGCAAGACCGGTAAACCCGGTCTACCACTACAGAGTCGCCCATAGGAGTGGATACATACAAGGGATAACCTAAAAATTCACTAATAATATCCAAAGAATGGGCAAATGATGCTGAAACATATGAATATGTAGACCCTGGATCAAATAGCACTGACGCCTCTCTGCCATAGACCGAAATAATACCTGTAATCACAGCGTCTGATGTCACTGCGTCTGCCCTGGCGCGGATAACATAAAATCTGGCTAGAGCACCTGATGACTGAGCTCCCCCAGGACAAGCTGGAGCTGAGCGACCCCTTCTTGACTGGTCTCCCCCTTGTAGGAGGGCCCCTGCCAACCTGACCCCCACCCTTAGGTGGTCGTGCTGCTGGTGCTAAAGACCTAGGCGGGTGAATATGCTGTACGACCTTGCCCCAATATCTGGGACACTGCCTGATCATATAGTCCAGCTCCCCACACTCGAAACAACCTCTACGTGCCATAGTTTGCTGTCCTGAAGAAGAAGAATCCTGAATGGCTGGGGGACGATAGAAATCATCTGGCATGGCACTAAAATAGGAACCGGAGGATCCTTAACGGCTTGAGAAACTGCTGGGTGCACCTGGATAGCTTGAGGATGATAATAACGCTCTGGCATAGCACTAAACTGGGGCCTGACTGGAACAACCCTAGAAGGTAGTGAAGGTGCTGAATAGGAAGGCCTGCTGGACTATCTACCTCTAAACTGACCCCTGCCCCCGGCTGGAGCACCCCTGAAGTCACCTGTAAACCTGGCCCTCTTGCCCTGCTGACCCTGCTGACCTAGCTGACCCTGCTCCTCTCATGGTAACCCTCGATACATCGTGCTATCTCGACTACGAGCTGATATGGGGTACCCATCTCTACCTCTCTGTCCATGGAGGTCCGAATGCCCGAATATAAGCCTGCCACAAACCATCGAACCCTCTCTGCATCTGTGGGCAATATCATGAGAGCATGGCGAGATAACTCTGTAAACCTCGCCTCATAATCTGACACAGACATCTGTCCCTGCTCTAACCTCTCGAATTGACCCCGAAGCTCCTCCCTCTCAGACGGTGGAATGTATCTATCCAAGAATAGCTGGGTGAACTGACTCCAAGTGACAGGGGAAGAATCCGCTGACATGCTAAGAACATTTGACTGCCACCAGCGGCGAGCTCTGCCCTCAAGCTGAAATGTGGTAAAGTCTACCCCATGTGACTCCAATATCCTCATATTGTGCAGTCTGTCCCTGCACCTGTAAATAAAATCCTTCGCATCCTCACCCTGCTCACCCCTGAAGGTCGGCGGGCGAAGTCGGGTCCATCTATCAAGCATCTTTTGCTGGTCCCCCTCTGCAACTGGACTGGGCTCTGGTACTGCCACCCCAGGCTGAACCCCGATCATGGGTGGGATATCTGGGGTACGATGTACTGCTGCTATTGCCCCTGTAGCCTAAGCGGTAGGGGTCTGGACTCCCCCTCCTACTTGAGAAGTAGGTTGATCTGATGGAAGTACACCTGCCTGTGACATGGTATCCATAAATCTCAAATACGGCCCATGACCTCTTGGAAGCCCGACGCCGTCATAAAATCAATTGGTGCTGGATCTACTGGAGGCAGCTCATCCCGCTCCTCAATATACGGATCCTCAATCGGTGTAACCAGTGTAGCTTTAGGACGCCCTCGTCCCCTACCACGGGCAGGAG
Organism: Nicotiana knightiana; assembly: GCA_005239525.1. Lineage (NCBI taxonomy): Eukaryota > Viridiplantae > Streptophyta > Magnoliopsida > Solanales > Solanaceae > Nicotiana > Nicotiana knightiana. Next base: position 18,051 of record ML431318.1, read on the forward strand.
ATCTACTTCTGCCCCTACCACGGCCTCGAGCGGCGGGGGTGGCACCCTCTCTCGGGTCAAGAACATGAGATGCACGCGTCCTCACCATCTGCTAGAGAATAGAAGCATGAATTTAGTAAATCATAGACTGCACGATAGAGTAAGAACAAATAGAGGTTTCCTAACATCCTGTAGCCTCCTGAAGATAAGTACAGACGTCTCCTTACCGATCCGCAAGAATCTACTGGGTTTGCCTGGGACTCGTGAGACTTAAGTGAACCTAGTGCTCTGATATCACGTTGTCACGACCCAATTTCCCATACGAGTCGTGATGGAGCCCAACGACGGGGTTAGGCAAGACAAAATAAATTACACTCAGTGTTACCCTTCCCATGTGATTCATTATTCCATCTTTTACCAGTTTTAAACATTTATTAACATGATAGTAGCCTGTGACATAAAAATTAAATCCATATGATACATGAATCAAAAGGAAATCACATGTATGAAAATGCAGCCCAAAATCCCAAAATGTACACACGTGTGTGCCAGGAACTAGTGTAACGAGTGTCGCGGACAACTATCAGAAATACATCAGAATACATAAAGGTATACAATCCCATAGTCTGGATGAAATAGATGGGGAAAATAACAAAAGGAAACTCCAAGGTGCTGCCAGGAAATCGCCAGGAAGAGCAGCTCACCGTGAAGGATAACCAACCCCGGTCAGTATCTAGCACCAGACTGATGATCAGACGTACCAACCTCCGGACCTGTACAATCAAGTATAGAATAAAAAGAAAGTACAACATGAGTACATACATAAGTACGTACCCAGTGAGTATCCCGCCTAATCTCGAAGAAGTAGTGACGAGAAGTCGACTCGATACTCACTAAGGTCCGACAATAATAATGTAAGCCAGGATATAAGTAAATCAGTAGGCATTTAACAGAGTACAATAAATAATAAGAACTCACAGAGTTTCCAAATAAACACTAAAACAATAGCAAATCCCTTTTTATTCTTCCTCAAAACCGTCAACAAATCATAAGTCGGGAAACAGTACCGAGCAGACATACGCGCGTGTGTGTAAAACAATTGGCTGGAGTCATAAAGGAGAATAGTTATGCACTGCCGGGGATAGACCGGCCCATACCAAGAGTGCATGCTCGCCATGTAATCATGTCAAGAGTAGCTATGCACTGCCGGGGAGAGACCGGCCCGTACCAAGAGTGCATGCTTACCAATAATCAAGCCTACGCACTGCCGAGGATCAACTGGCCCGTACCAAGAGTGCGTTTATTAGGAAATCATGTAGTATCATGGTACAACTTCGTCCATGCACTGCCGGGGATCGACCGGCCCGAACCAAGAGTGAATTCTCAATAAATTCCGTGTGCATTGTCGGGGATCGACCAGCCCATACCAAGAGTGCACTTATAATCCGCCGTGGCGTGCGGCCCACTCCCATAAGAGTGAAGGAAACTTACCTATCGCTCGTGGAATGTAAATTGAAAAGCGACAATATACGTATACCAAGTATCAAGACTACTTCACATATTGAACCTTTCTAATTATTTAATCAAATGGAATAATTAAGGAAACAGTGCTATATCCAAGCAAGAACGTATAACAGGTAAATCATTTCAAAGCAGAATACAAGGCATGCTGTGGTCCTAGGCTACCCGGACATAATAGGCGTAGTCGCTACGTGCAAACTCTCGCCACGTGGTACGCACGTAGCCCCCAAAACAATACATGCTACACATAGAATACCTATGGGGATATTTCCCTCTTACAAGGTTAGAAAGGAGACTCACCTCGATAAAAGCACTCCTGGGACCAAGGACCGGGTCAAAAGATGCGCCCGAATCTCCGAAACTACTCTTGAAGGCTCACAACTAGTCAAGCATAGTATAATTATGTCAATTTGAGTCCTAAGAAGGAGAACTAACAAGAATTTCCAACATTTAAGCATTCTTGACGATTCTTGAAATTTCGACCCCGGGCCCACGCGTGCGGATTTCGAAATTTTTTGAAGGAATCAATTATCCAAATACTAAGGATTGTAATTATGTGATTTATACAAGAATTCATGGTCTCAAGTGGATAATTCACCAATTATTCAAAAGCCCTAGAATTTCTAACCCATTTTATGATTTTGGTATGTTGAGAATTAAACTAGTTGAATTCTATGTATAATTGGAAATTTAGAGAGAAATTACTAACCTTTGATGATAAGATTCTTGGACAGCCTTTCCCCTAGCTCAAAAGCTCTCTAATGGAGGTTGAAGATGGAAAAATGAAGAAATCGCGTAATTTTGGGCATTTAAATGAGGCTGCCTAAAGGGGTTCCGCACCTGCAACCTTGGGACCGCAGGCGCGGTCTCGCACCTGCGAGAAATTGGTCGCGCCTGCGATGGGGGTCGCACCTGCGAAGGCTTTGACCGCAGGTGCGGTCTCACACCTGCGACTGGGCGACCGCACCTGCGGTCACACCAGATGCAGCTGCACCAGCAATGGTTTTTATTGGTTTTTGGCCTCGTGCGGGATCCGGGAGGCCCCTGGGCCCACCCGAGCCCCTGACAAAATATACCAACAAGTCCCAAATCGTAATACAGACTCGATTAAGCCTTCGAAACACTCAAAACAACGCTAAAAATCGAATTCACAACCCCAAACCTCAAGAACCAAACTTAGGAAATTTTAAGTTTTCTAACTTCGCTAACAACGTGCCGAACTGACCTATACATCTCGAAACGACACCAAATTTCACAGATTACTCATATAACATCCTACGAACTTGCCCGTGCGATCAAATCGCCAAAAAAACATCATACACACAGAGTTAAACCTCAATATCCATGAATTCAATCAAATTTCCTAAAGATATAAAATTATCCATTTTTAAGTCCGAAACATGTCAAACAAAATCCGATTTCAACCAAACTTTACAGAAAGTGCCTAAAACATATATAAGACCTGTACCGGGTACCGAAACCAAAATACGGACCCGATGCCATTACTTTCTAATCAGATTTCATTTTCGACTTCCTTAAATATTTTCAGAAAACAATTTTACTCAAAAATTCATTTCTTGGGCTTGGGACCTCGGAATTCGATTCCGGGAATACGCCCAAGTCCCATATTTTCCTACGGACCCTCCGAGGCCTTCAAATTACAGGTCCGGGTCTGTTTACCCAAAATATTGACCGAAGTCAAATTTATTCATTTTAATATCAAATATTGGCATTTTCACAGAATTCCCTATTTAAGCTGTCCGACTACACACCCGGACTGCGCACGCAAATTGAGGAAAATATAAAGGAGGTTTTCAAGGCCTCGGGAGTACGAGATGGGGTGATAACATAGGTGATGACCCCTTTGGGTCGTCACAAGAGGTGTCCTACGCGAACGCGAAGAAGGAAGGGGGATTTGGGCCTAGTGGCACTAAGCCATTGCGAACGCGGATGAGGGACCACGAATACGAAGGTGTGAGACGTGGAGGAATCACGAACGCATGATGGTCTCCACGATTGCGGAGTAGAAATTCTGGGCGGTTGGCTTTTGGCTTTCGCGATCGCGATCGCGAAGAGGGTAGTACTGGGTAGTGTCATTTTAAAGACGAGATTTGGCCCATTTTCCTTCATATTTCATTTTGGTTGGGCGATTTGGAGCTTTTGAAGAGGAGATTTCATCATCTATTATGAGGTAAGTGATTTCTACTAGTTTTGAGTTAAATAAAAGGTTTATATATGGATTTAGACATGAATTTTTGTAGAAATTTGGGATTTTAGTAGAAAACCTAGAATGTGGTATTTTTGAATTTTGACCACGAATTTGGACACGGAATTGGGAATAAATTATATATTTGAGTTCGTGGGGTTATAGGTAATGTTTATCTTTAAAAAATTTTGGAATCTCGGCACGTAGACCCGAGGGTGATTTCTTATCAACTTTTCTGCCGGGGTTGGAAATTATTGTAAATTGAATTATAATGAGTTTTAGGGTATATATTTATGGATTTGCACATTTATTGACTAGTTTTGGAGCATTTGGAATCGGTTGGAGTTGTTGGAAAGGCTTTGGAGCCGGTTACAGAACTTTAGAGCGAGGTAAGTATCCTGTCTAACTCCGTGAGGGGGGAACTACCCCTAGGTGATATATTTAATGTGTGCAACTTGTTGTGGGGACTACACACACGAGAGGTGACAAGAGTCCGTACGTAGTTAGATTCATGTTATTGTCCGTGTAGACTTAGGTTTATACCATGCTGTACTTGTACTATAGGGATTATCCTTGCTCATTTAATTCTTTTATTTCGCATTACGACTTGAGACTAGACATGCATCGAGTGATATACTTTCTATTGTAGAGTTTTCGCGAGTTTCATGATTTTCCACGGAATAATGGTGTTCCTCTTACGGATTTCTCACGCGTTATTCATTTTCATCGAATAATTTTCCTTAAAAATTATAACTCACATGTTTATTCATGATTGGGGGTCAAGGAACCGTTTAAGCTTCTTATTCTAATGGGATCGGGCCGTTCGACTTGGTAGGATTTACATACCACACTCTCATGGGAGCAGGCCATTCGCCTCAGCAGTTTAATAAATGCATAAATGGTTCGTGCCGTTCGACACTCGGCAGTGCACAGATTATGAAGGGATCGGGCCATACGCCTCGACATTTCTATAAAATATCCTCATGGAATCATGCATAATATTTGGCAAGAAGCCAGGGTATATGTGAGTTTTTCCCTAATTAGAGTTATAACAACCTCTTTGGTGAGGTCCATTATACATATATATATATATATTTAAGCACCGGTATAGGATGAATTTGCTAATTGAGAGCTTGAGTTTATTGTAAAGAGGAGAATTGTACCACATATTTACACTTGTTTTTTTCATTTATTTAGTCTGCCTCATATTTGTTCACCTCCTTACTGTACTTGATATTATTGGACCACTAGTGAGTGTCAATGTCGACCCCTCGTCACTGCTCCTTCGGGGTTAGGCTAGATACTTACTGGATACACGTTGATTCACGTACTCATACTACACTTGCTGCACATTTTTATGCAGGTACATTTACGTCCGATGGTCCTTTAGGTGCGGAGGCGCGGAGGCACGGATAATGTAGGGAGTTTATGCGAGCTGCATTTCTGATTACGATCCGTATCCAGCAGAGTCTCCCTCAGGGTTATTTATATTTTCCTGTCCAATTTGTATTCCGGACAAATGCTGTATTTTATTTTACTCCCTAATTGATGCTCATGCACTTGTGACACCAGATTTTTGGGGGTGCTTACAGGTTATGCATTAATGTAGTTTCGAAGTTATTTTATTCACTTGTAAATCCCATTCTTGTACAATGTAATTAAGGAAAACTACGATTCCAAATACTAAAATAAATCATTTATTATTGGCTTGCCTAACAGCGGTGTTAGGCGCCATCACGACCTTTAATGGATTTTGGGTCGTGACATTTAATGTGTGGGTACAACGTATATGTGAGGTGACAAGTACTTATGCGCTGTTGTTGGGTTAAAGCTTGTGGGTAGAACTTGCTTCCTTGTGAGTTGTTGCCTATTTAATTAAGACATCTATGCTTATATTAGATTATTATTTATTTGATCGTTCCTTCTGTATTTATGGAATAATTGTGATGGTTGAGTATTTTGGAAGTTGAGGTTTGGTATCTTGGAATCATTATTGATGTAAAGTACATCCTTTGTATTATTTTATATCCTGAATTCTTATATTCATTACTATATAGTAAGGGAGAGAGTTAAAGTACGAAGGGTGATGTCATGCCATTTTATTACTTCATTATTGATTAATAAATAGTGAGGAAGAGTGGTAAAACACGAAGGGTGATGCCGTGCCATTTTCATATCGTATGTTATCTGTCCTCCTTGGTTGATGATTTATTTTATTGTCTTCTGTTTTCATTCCTGTTGTACTTATCGTATCTTTCCCCCCCTTTCGCATGTCTTCTCCCTAGGTAAATCTACTAACATCCACAAATCTTGATGCCCCCTTTATCTTTCCTCTTTCACTGTTCATTTCATTAGAAACAATTGTATTTATTTCAGACTCTATTTGTAGAACTTCTAGTAGTTAGTGTACTTGTGACCCCGGATCTTTGAAAGTAGATGTTATTACATGACTTATGCTGGTGTTGTATTGATAAGTGAGAATTTTGATAGCTTAATAGCACCTTTTAGCTTTTGTTTTAGTCCGAAAGTACTGAATTGTGTTCCTGAAACTAATGAAATTGTGCAAATTGCTGGAATGCTAGAATTTTGGTCTCCCGAGAAGACGTAGAAGGAAGTAACAGGCGTAGAAGCACAAATTTGCGGTACACAGAATAAATTGCCAATCGTAGAATACCATCTATGGCCGCAAACCAAGAGGTAGAATTTAGTAGAACTTTGACCAATGTGCGGACCATATATGAATTGTGCGGCCGCAGAACTAGGCTAAGAGTCAAAGATCAGAGTGTAAAAAAGTCCAAGTCGAGGAGCCTTTGTGAGTTGCGGACCACACAAGAATTGTGTGGCTGCAGAACATTGCCTTGCGGATGTAGTCCAGAAATGTGCGGCCGCATAAGATTTTCTCGCGGTCGCATCTCAGAATTGTGCTGTCGCAGAACTCCACTTCTCGTCATCTGAAGAATTCTGCAAACCGCACATGGAATTGTGTGGCCACAGTACCTCCCGAGTGGTATTTTTGTATGAGATTTTCAACCCTGTATAAATAAACGAGTTTCACAAAATTAGGTTAAGATTTGAACATCTGAAGTTTCTGTAGCCGTTTTTCGTTACTGCTTTAGGAAGTTTTACATTATTTTAGTGTATTTATGTTAGATTTCATTATTTTAATCTTCCATTATGAGTTTCATTAGCTTATCTTCTTTAGTTTCCTCAAAACCCATTATGAGTAACTAGACTCTTACTAGGGTTATGACTCAACCCTGATGTGTAAACTTTATGGGTATCTAATATAGTGCTTGCTTATGATTGGTGTTGATTATTTAGCTTGGTTCATGATTCAATTTTAGAATTAATGGTTGCAAACATTGATTCATGCCTATTTGACTTAGTCTCTACTTGAGAAAGAATGACCTAATCTAGGATAACTTAGCTAACAAGGAATTAGGTCAATTGAGAGATTGATTAACCCAATTAAATGGTTCAACCTAGAGATAGTAATAACCTGACTTGAAATCTTGTCAACTGTATTGGTTGATACCCATTTAGTCTTGAGAAAGTCAAATTGGGAAAAAAAAACTCTCTAACCGAGAGGTATTGAGCGGGTAGTGTAGAGTTGTGAGCTATAATACACTCGGAGCAAGAAAACAAGTATTAACGTCTTTACCCTATTAGACAAACACCTAGGTTATGGTCACAACCCTAGGCCTTTTACCCAATTGGAAAAAATTTAAATATTTTTATCTCTAGTCTATTTCCTTTATCTTGCAACCATTAGATTAATAGTAGAAGTAGAAAAAAAACTGTGTTGTGGAAGTGCAATCTAGATAACCCATTTGTTGCTTCAAATATATACTCCTAACTCCAATCATAACTCCAGGTGGATTCGACCCCGACTCCTAGTTGGGTAATTATTATTGCATACGACCGTGTCATATCTCTTATTGGGGTGTGTTGTGGATGTGATCAATTTTTGGCACCATTGCCAGAGAGTTAAAATGGGTTAGCTATATATTCGGGTGTGTTTTTTGAATATCTTCTTTTCCTTCAGTGTTACTAACTTGTTTGAGAAATCCTAGGCAAAACAATGGCAAACAATGAACTAGAAAATTTACCTTTGGGGGATGTGGATGTGGATGACTAAGTTGATGAGGTTCCTCTTGAACCTCAAGCCAATAGAAAAGTCTGAGTGCCTCATGAAAATGTCTCCGCTCTATCCCCACCTCCACCACGAGCAGCTCGACATCGGGTGTTACCCAATGAAGGATATGCCAGTGCAATAGTCCCTCCCCTTATATGGGCAGATAACTTTCAAATCACCAATTCAATGCTCACTTTTCTAGAGCAACAAGGTTTCTTCAGTGGTTCTCCATGTCAAAATGCATACAAACATTTGAAGGGGTTTCTAGACACTTGTCGAGGGAGCAAACAAACAAATGTCTCCGAGGATACATTGAGGCTAAGACCTTTTCCCTTCTTTACGGGGAAAGCTTTAGATTGGTTGGAACATTTTCCGAAACAATCCATTCACACTTGGGATGAGTTTGTGCAAAAGTTTAAGTCTAAGTTCTTCTCGCGGGGGCACATAGCTACACTTCGAGATGAGATTTTGGCATTGTTGTTGTAGTTATCGTATCATTTCCCCCTTTTGCATGTACCCTCCCAAGGTAGATCTGCTAACGTCCTCAAACCCTTATGTCCCATTTCTCTTTCCTATTTCAATATTCATTTCTTTAGAAACAATTGTATTTATTTCAGACTCTATTTGTAGAACTTCTAGTAGTTAGTGTACTTGTGACTCCGGACCGCACATGAATTGTGCAGTCGCAGAACTGGGCTAATAATCAAAGATCAGAGAGTAAAAAAGGCCAAGTCGAGGAGCCTTTATGAATTGCGGACCGCACAAGAATTGTGCAGCCGCAAAACATTGCCTTGCGAACGTAGTCTAGAAATGTGCGGCCTCATAAGATTGCCTCGTTGTCGCAGTTCAGAAATGTGCAGCGACAGAGCTCTACTTCCTGTCATCTGAAGAATTCTGCGGACCGCACATGGAATTGTGTGGCCGCAGTACCTCCCGGGAGGTATTTTGTACCTAATGTTCAACCCTATATAAATAAACGAGTTTCACAAAATTAGGTCAAGATTTGAACATCTGAAGTTGTTGTAGCCGTTTTTCGTTACTGCTTTAGGAAGTTTTACATTATTTTGGTGTATTTACGTCTGATTTAATTATTTTATTCTTCCATTATGAGTTTCATTAGCTTATCTTCTTTATTTTCTTCAAAACCCATTATGAGTAGCTAGACTCTTACTAGGGTTGTCACTCAACCCTGGTGTGTAAACCTTATGGGTATCTAATATAGTGCTTGCTTATGATTGGTATTGATTATTTAGCTTGGTTCATGCTTCAATTTTAGAATTAATGGTTGCAAACATTGATTCATGCCTATTTGACTTAGTCTCTACTTGAGAAAGAGGGATCTAGTTTAGGATAACTTAGCTAACAAGGAATTGGGTCAATTGAGAGATTGATTAACCAAATTAAATTGTTCAACCTAGAGATAGTAATAACCTGACTTAAACTCTTATCAACTGTATTGGTTGATAACCATTTGGTCTTGAAAAATCCAAATTGGGCAAAAAAAAAAAACTCTCCAACCGAGAGGTATTGAGCGTGTAGTGTAGAGTTGTGAGCTATAATACACCTTGATAAACAAAACAATTATTAACGTCTTTAAATTATTAGACAAACACCTAGGTTATGGTCACAAACCTAGTCCTGTTACCCAATTGGAAAAACCTTAAAAATATTTATCTCTAGTCTATTTCCTTTATCTTGCAACCGTTAGATTAACAGTAGAAGTAGAAAACAAAATTGTGTTGTGGAATTGCAATCTAGATAACCCATTTGTTCCTTCAAAATATATACTCCTAACTCCCATCATAAATCCAAGTGGATTCGACCCCGACTCCTAGTTGGATAATTATTATTGCATATGACCGTGTCATATCATTTATTGAGGTGTGTTGTGGATGTGATCAATTTTTTGCACCATTGCCGGAGAGTTAAAATGGGGTTAGCTACATATTCGGGTGTGTTTTTGGAATATCTTCTTTTCCTTCAGTGTTACTAACTTATTTGAGAAATCCTAGGCAAAACAATGGCGAACAATGAACTAAAAAATTTACCTTTGGGGGATGTGGATGTGGATGACTAAGTTGATGAGGTTCCTCTTGAACCTCAAGCCAATAGAAAAGTCTGAGTGCCTCAGAAAATGTCTCCGCTCTATCCCCACCTCCACCACGAGCAGCTCGACATCGGGTGTTACCCAATGAAGGATATGCCAGTGCAATAGTCCCTCCCCTTATATGGGCAGATAACTTTCAAATCACCAATTCAATGCTCACTTTGCTAGAGCAACAAGGTTTCTTCAGTGGTTCTCCATGTCAAAATGCATACAAATATTTGAAGGGGTTTCTAGACACTTGTCGAGGGAGCAAACAAACAAATGTCTCCGAGGATACATTGAGGCTAAGACCTTTTCCCTTCTTTACGCGGAAAGCTTTAGATTGGTTGGAACATTTTCCAAACCAATCCATTCACACTTGGGATGAGTTTGTGGAAAAGTTTAAGTCTAAGTTCTTCTCGCGGGGGCACATAGCTACACTTCGAGATGAGATTTTGGCATTCTTGTTGTAGTTATCGTATCTTTTCCCCCTTTTGCATGTACCCTCCCAAGGTAGATCTGCTAACGTCCTCAAACCCTTATGTCCCCTTTCTCTTTCCTATTTCAATATTCATTTCTTTAGAAACAATTGTATTTATTTCAGACTCTATTTGTAGAACTTCTAGTAGTTAGTGTACTTGTGACTCCGGACCGCACATGAATTGTGCAGTCGCAAAACTGGGCTAATAATCAAAGATCAGAGAGTAAAAAAGGCCAAGTCGAGGAGCCTTTATGAATTGCGGACCACACAAGAATTTTGCAGCCGCAAAACATTGCCTTGCGGACGTAGTCCAGAAATGTGCAGCCTCATAAGATTGCCTCGTTGCCGCAGTTCAGAAATGTGCAGCGGCAGAACTCCACTTCCTGTCATCTGAAGAATTCTGCGGACCGCACATGGAATTGTGTGGCCGCAGTACCTCCCGGGAGGTATTTTGTACGAGATGTTCAACCCTATTTAAATAAACGAGTTTCACAAAATTAGGTCAAGATTTGAACATCTGAAGTTGTTGTAGCCGTTTTTCGTTACTGCTTTAGGAAGTTTTACATTATTTTGGTGTATTTACGTCTGATTTAATTATTTTATTCTTCCATTATGAGTTTCATTAGCTTATCTTCTTTATTTTCTTCAAAACCCATTATGAGTAGCTAGACTCTTACTAGGGTTGTCACTCAACCCTGGTGTGTAAACCTTATGGGTATCTAATATAATGCTTGCTTATGATTGGAATTGATTATTTAGCTTGGTTCATGCTTTAATTTTAGAATTAATGGTTGCAAACATTGATTCATGCCTATTTGACTTAGTCTCTACTTGAGAAAGAGGGACCTAGTTTAGGATAACTTAGCTAACAAGGAATTGGGTCAATTGAGAGATTGATTAACCTAATTAAATTATTCAACCTAGAGATAGTAATAACCTGACTTGAACTCTTATCAACTGTATTGGTTGATAACCATTTGGTCTTGAAAAATCCAAATTGGGCAAAAAAAAAACTCTCTAACCGAGAGGTATTGAGCGGATAGTGTAGAGTTGTGAGCTATAATACACCTTGATCAACAAAACAATTATTAACGTCTTAAATTATTAGACAAACACCTAGGTTATGGTCACAAACCTAGTCCTGTTACCCAATTGGAAAAACCTTAAAAATATTTATCTCCAGTCTATTTCCTTTGTCTTGCAACAGTTAGATTAACAGAAGAAGTAGAAAACAAAATTGTGTTGTGGAATTGCAATCTAGATAACCCATTTGTTCCTTCAAAATATATACTCCTAACTCCCATCATAAATCCAAGTGGATTCGACCCCGACTCCTAGTTGGATAATTATTATTGCATATGACCGTGTCATATCATTTATTGAGGTGTGTTGTGGATGTGATCAATTTTTTGCACCATTGCCGGAGAGTTAAAATGGGGTTAGCTACATATTCGGGTGTGTTTTTGGAATATCTTCTTTTCCTTCAGTGTTACTAACTTATTTGAGAAATCCTAGGCAAAACAATGGCGAACAATGAACTAAAAAATTTACCTTTGGGGGATGTGGATGTGGATGACTAAGTTGATGAGGTTCCTCTTGAACCTCAAGCCAATAGAAAAGTCTGAGTGCCTCAGAAAATGTCTCCGCTCTATCCCCACCTCCACCACGAGCAGCTCGACATCGGGTGTTACCCAATGAAGGATATGCCAGTGCAATAGTCCCTCCCCTTATATGGGCAGATAACTTTCAAATCACCAATTCAATGCTCACTTTGCTAGAGCAACAAGGTTTCTTCAGTGGTTCTCCATGTCAAAATGCATACAAATATTTGANGATGCCATTGCCGGAGAGTTAAAATGGTTTTAGCTATATTAGGGTGTGTTTTGGAATATCTTCTTTTCCTTCAGTTGTACTAACTTGTTTGAGAAATCGTAGGAAAAACCATGGCAAACAAAGAGCTAGAAAATTTGCGTTTGGGGGATGTGGACATGTACGACCAAGTTGATGAGGTTCCTCTTGAACCTCAAGCCAATAGAAGAGGCCGAGTGCCTCATGCCAATGTCTCCGTTTTACCCCCACCTCCACCATGAGCGGCTCGACATTGGGTGTTAGCCAATGAAGGATATGCCAGTGCAATAGTCCCTCCCCTATTAGGGTAGGTAACTTTCAAATCACCAATGTAATGCTCACTTTGCTAGAGCAACGAGGTTTCTTCACCGGTGCTCTAAGTCCAAATGTGTACAAACATTTAAGGGGTTTCTAGGGGAAAGATTTAGATTGGTTAGAACGCTTTCCAAACCAATCCATTCACACTTGGGAGTTGGCGGAAAAGTTTATATCTAAGTTCTTCTCTCTGGGGCACATAGCTACACTTCCAGATGAGATTTTGGTATTCCTGTTGTAGTTATCACATCTTTTCCCTCTTTCGCATGTCCCCTCCCAAGGTAGGTCTGCTAACGTCCACAACCCTTGATGCCCCCTTTCTCTTTCCACTTTCACTATTCATTTCATTAGAAATAATTGTATTTATTTCAGACTCTATTTATAGAACTTCTAGTAGTTAGTGTACTTGTGACTCCGGACCTTTGGGAATAGATGTTATTACATGACTTATGCTGGTGTTGTATTAATATGTGAGAATTTTGATTGCTTATTATCACCTTTTTAGCTTTTGTTTTAGTCCGAAAATATTGAATTGTGTTCTCGAAACTAATGAAATTGTGTAAATTGTAGGAATGCTGGAATTTTTTGGTCTCCTGAGAAGAAATACGACTAAAAAAGAAGTGTGCCGAAGCACAAGGCAGTATTGAGCGCAGAAGCACAAATGTGTGGTATGCAGAAGAAATTGCAGACCGCAAAATTCCATATGTGGCCGCAAAGCAAGAAGAAGAATTTATCAGAACTTTGAGCAATGTGCGGACCGCACATGAATTGTGCTGCTGCAGAACTGGGCTAAGAGTCAAAGATCAGAGAGTAAAAAAGACCAAGTCGAGGAGCCTTTATGAATTGCGGACCATACAAGAATTGTGCGGCCGTAGAAGAATGCCTTGTGGTCATAGTCCAGAAATGTGCGGCCGCATAAGATTGCCTCGCGGCCACAGTTCAGAAATGTGCAGCCGCAGAAATCCACTTCCTGTCATCTGAAGAATTCTACGGACCGCACATGGAATTGTGTGGCCGCAGTACCTCCCGAGGGGTATTTTTGTTCGAGATTTTTAACACTATATAAATAGACGAGTTTTACAAAATTAGGTCAAGATTTGAACATTTGAAGTTGCTGTAGCCGTTTTTCGTTAATGCTTTAGGAAGTTTTACATTATTTTGGTGTATTTAATTTAGATTTAATTATTTTCATCTTCCATTATGAGTTTCATTAGCTTATCTTCTTTATTTTCTTCAAAACCCATTATGAGTAGCTAGACTCTTACTAGGGTTGTCACTCAACCCTAGTGTGTAAACCTTATGGGTATCTAATATAGTGCTTGTTTATGATTGGCGTTGATTATTTAGCTTGGTTCATGCTTCAATTTTAGAATTAATGGTTGCACACATTAATTCATGCCTATTTGACTTAGTCTCTACTTGAGAAAGAGGGACCTAGTCTAGGATAACTTAGCTAACAAGGAATTGGGTGAATTGAGAGATTGATTAACTCCATTAAATGTTTCAACCTAGAGATAGTAATAACCCAACTTGAACTCTTATCAACTGTATTGGTTGATACCCGTTGGGTCTTGAGAAAGCCAAATTAGGCAAAAAACTCTCTAACCGAGAGGTATTGAGCGGGTAGTGTGGAGTTGTGAGCTATAATACAACCCGATCAACAAAACAAGTATTAACTTCTTTACCCTATTAGACAAACACCTAGGTTATGGTCACATCCCTAGGGCTTTTACCCAATAGGTAAAACCTTAAAAACATTTATCTCTAGTCTATATCCTTATCTTGCAACCGTTAGATTAACAATAGAAGTAAAAAACAAAATTGTGTTTGTGGAAGTGAAATCTAGATAACCCATTTGTTTCTTCAAATGTATACTCCTAACTCCCATCATAACTCCAAGTGGATTCGAACTCGACTCCTATTTGGGTAATTATTATTGCATACGATAGTGTTATATCTCTTATTGAGGTGTGTTGTGCATGTGATTAATTTTGGCGCCATTGCCGGAGAGTTAAAAATGGTGCTAGATATATATTTGAGTGTGTTCTTGGAATATCTTCTTTTCCTTCAGTAATACTAACTTGTTTGAGAAATCGTAGGCAGAACCATGGCGAACAATGAGCTAGAAAAGTTTCCTTTGGGGGATGTGGACGTAGATGACCAAGTTGATGAGGTTCCTGTTGAACCTCAAGCCAATAGAAGAGGCCGAGTGCCTCATGACAATGTCTTCGCTCTACCCCCACCTCACCATGAGCGGCTCGACATCGGGTGTTATCTAATGAAGGATATGCCAGTGCAATAGTCCCTCCCCCTATTAGGGAAGGTAACTTTCAAATCACCAATGTAATGCTCACTTTGCTAGAGCAACGAGGTTTCTTGTCACGACCCCAAATCCTAAACCGGCCGTGATGACGCCTATCGTGGAACTAGGCTAGCCAATAATCATATAATTACAGTTTCTTTTCAAAATCCCAACCTATTTCCAAACATTCCATAAAGTGTATAGAATTACTGTATCCATTAGGCAAAATAAACAGCTAACAGTCTAACCCATCCCCAAAATCCAGAGTCAACATGTCATGAACATCTAAGGAATATACCAAAAAAATTCTACTATTATAATACAAAACCTCCGAATGAATAACTAAGTATTACATAAAAAGGGAAAATAGAGATGCTGCAGACGTTGAACAACTACCTCTATATCCCAAACTCCAGCTCCGCATGGAATAGATGGCCAACGCTCGGTATCAGCACCAGTATCTGCACACAGGGGTGCAAGGAGTAATGTGAGTACACCAATTCAGTAGTAATGAAAATAAATCAAGTCTAAGCGGCAAGAAACACATAAAAAATCAAATCATCAGTTCACAATATGCACAACCTTTCTTTTCAACAATATATATACATATATGTATGAAATCAACATGCCTTAAAAGCCAACTTCAGTAAAATCCTTTTAAAAATGTGTTTTCTAACAATTTCAAAAATAAAAATATCTAAAGAATTTACTGTAAAAATAAATGGCCCCTCGGGCAGAACATGAATCATAAATCGCCCCACGGGCAAAACATCACTCAGCAACTCACAGCCACTCAGTATCAACCCCTCGGGCAACCTCACTGTCACTCATGCCTCCCAGTCACTCGTCACTCGACACTCGACACTCGCACTCAGTAGGTGCCTATGCTCACTGGGGGTGTGTACAGACTTCGGAGGGGCTCTTTCAGCCCAAGCGCTAATATCAAGCCACTTCGTGGCGTATCATATCCTCACAATCAGGCCCTCGGCCTCACTTGATCAGAACCTCTCAAAAGCCCCTCGGGTGTATCAGTAAAATGGGGTACTCGATCCAAAAGCATTATTTTATTTCTCAAAATAGTATAAATAAGGTTGAGTTTCGAAATTAGTTAAACATAACATGACCGAGTGTAAATCATAAATCAACAGTGACGAAATAACAGTAAAAGCCCCTTAAGGGGTCCAAACAAGTCACTACGAGGACCCAAACATGGATTATATCCCAACTATAGCAATAGTTTTTAGAACACAATTTAACATATGATTTAGAGTAAAATACGCAACTCAATAGTTGCCGTGGAGAGGACTAAGTCCAATCCAAAAATCAGTGCGCGCCACTCGTCATCCGACATGTGCGCCATTCGAAAAATAGCGGGAAATATGAAGTCCGGGGTTTCATACCCTCAGGACAAGATTTATAACTATTACTTACCTCTACCGGGCCACAATACTAATTCTCGATGCTCTTGCCCCTCAAATCGGCTCCCTATTGCTCCAAATCTAACCAAAACCAGATTACATCATCAATATACGCTAAAGGAACAAAACTCAATCGAAAGCTATCAATTTATTCAAAATTCTCGAAATTCGGCCAAACCCGAGCCCCGGCCCCACATCTCGAAATTCTATAAAATTTACATCACTAGAATCCTCATCCTCCCACGATTCTACACATACCAAGAACACCACAATCGGACCACAATTTTCCCTCTCAAATCACCAAAAGAATTTTCCGAACTTCCTTACATTTTCCCCAACTTTTCCACTTTAAATTCCTCAAATTTCAAGCCTAATCTGTCACAAAATAACATAGAAACGAGTTTATAATCCGGGAACTTACCTCCACTGAACACCTTCGAATTCCCCCTTCAATTTTCTCTCAAACCAGCTCCACCCGCGTGCAACAATGGAAGAAATGACCAAAATTTCGCGAAGACACCTATTTATATTTTCTGTCCAGTTAATCCGCACCTGCGGACCATTTTCCACACTTGCGGACCCGCACTTGCGGTCCCAGGTGTGCACCTGCGAAATCCCACTAACAATCCAAACTTCACACCTGCGAGTACTTTTCCGCACCTGCGGCTTCGCAGGTGCGACCTGTGCCTCGCACCTGCGGATTCTTCCTGCCTGGCCTCATTTTGCACCTGCGCAAGGTTCTTCGCACCTGCGGCTCCCCATCCGCAGGTGCGGCCACACCACTAAATTCACACCAGCAGCTATTTGCTGCAATTATTCCTAAGTCCAAGCCCCCGCTAACCATCCGAAATCAATCCCGAGCCCTTCGGGACCCCAACCAAACATGCAAACACACACCATAGTATCATTCAAACTTAGTTGAGCCTTCAAAACACCAAAAACAACACAAAAAACCAAAATTACATCAAATTCAATCCTACGAACTTTGAAACTTCTAAATTTCGCCAATGATGCCGAAACCAACCAAAACACATCCGATTGACCTGAAAATTTGCACACATATCCAAAATGAGATTACGAACCTACTCCAACTTCCGGAATTTCATTCTAACCTCGATATCCTATTTTTCACTGCCAACCAGAAATTGCCAAAAACTAACTTCCGCTATTCAAGCCTAATTCTTCACCGGACATCAAAAATTCATTCCGAACACACTCCTAAGTCCCAAATCACCTAAAAAAGCTATTCGAGTCATAAAATCTGCATTTCGAGGACGTTTACCAATAAGTCAGCTCCCAGTTGACTTTTTTCAACTATTAAGCTAATTTAAGAGACTAAGTGTCTCTGTTCTCACCACAACTACTCCGAGACTGAACCAACCAACCCAACACAACATAAACGGGCGAAGCAACATATGATAAAGTAGAAACGGGGAAAATATGGCTAATCTCACGGAACGATCGACCGGGTCGTTACATCCTCCCCCTCTTAAACAAACGTTCGTCCTCGAACGGGTCTAGAAACATACCTAGAGTCTTGAATAAATGAGGATATCTGCTCCGCATCTCCCGCTCGGTCTCCCAGGTGGCATCCTCCACCGGCTTACCTCTCCACTAAACCTTCACTGAAGCTATATCCTTAGACCTCAACGTCCTGACCTGACGACCCAAAATAGCCACTGGCTCTACTTCGTATGACATCAATCTCGAGCTGAACCGTGCTGAAGTCCAAAACATGAGACGGGTCACCAACATATTTCCGGAGCATTAAAACATGGAACACCGGATGAATACTCGATAAGCTGGGAGGCAAGGCAAGTCTATAAGCCACCTCTCCAATCCTCTAAAGCACCTCAAATGGCCCAATGAACTTGGGACTCAACTTTCCCCTCTTCCGAACCTCATAACATCCTTCATGGGTGACACCTTCAGCAACACCTTCTCCCCAACCATGAAAGACAATCTCGGACCTTCCAGTCCGCATAACTCTTATGAATCAACTTCGCCTTACCCAACGCATCCTGAACCAAGTCTATGCCCAAAAGCCTAGCCTCGCCCGGCTCAAACCAACCAACCGGAGATCTGTACCTCCTACCATATAAATCCTCATACGGAGCCATCTGGATACTCGACTGATAACTATTATTATATGCAAACTCTGCGAGTGGCAGAAACTGGTCCCATGAACCCCCAAAATCAATGACACATGCACGCAACATATCCTCTAAAATTTGAATAGTACGCTCCGACTGTCCGTCGGTCTGAGGATGAAATGCTGTGCTCAACTCGACCTGATTACCCAATTCTCTCTGTACGACTCTCCAAAATTGAGATGTGAACTGAGTACCTCTGCCAGAAATGATAGAAACTGGAACTCCATGCAATCGGACAATCTCCCTGATATAAATCTCATCTAACCGCTCCGAAGAATAAGTAGTACCAAGAGGAATGAAGTGCACGGACTTGGTCAGCCGATCCACAATGAACCATATTGCATCAAACCTCCTCGAAGTCCGTGGGAACCTAACTACGAAGTCCATGGTGATTCGCTCTCACTTCCACTCCGGAATATCTAATCCCTGAAGCAATCCACCTGGTCTCTGGTGCTCATGCTTGACCTGCTGACAGTTGAGACACCGAGCTACGAACTCTACAATATCCCTTTTCATCCGCCTCCACCAATAATGCTACCTCAGATCCTGATACATCTTTGCGGCAGCCGGATGGATGGAATACCACGAACTATGGGCCTTAATTAGAATCAAATCTCGAAGGCCATCTATATTAGGCACGCAAATTCGGCCCTACATCCTCATGACCCCATCATCACCAATAACCACATCCTTGGAATCACCGCGACGGACCCTTTCCTGAAAAACGAGCAAGTGTGGATCATCATATTGGCGTGCTCTAATCTGATCATAAAGAGAAGGCCTGGAGGCTACACAAGCCAATACCCGCGGAGGATCTGATAGATCCAATCTCACCAACTGACCTGATAAAGCCTGAACATCAAGTGCTAATGGCCGCTCTGCTACTGGAAGGTAGGCTAGACTCCCCAAACTCTCTGCTCTGCAACTCAAGGCATCGGCCACTACATTGGCCTTCCCCGGATGGTATAAAATAGTGATGTCATAATCCTTGAGAAGCTCCAACCACTTCCTCTGACGCAAATTCAGATCCTTCTACTTAAGCAGATGCTGCAAACTACGGTGATCATTGAAAATCTCACAATGCACTCCATATAAATAATGACGCCAAATCTTCAATGCGTGGACAATAGCTGCTAGCTCAAGATCGTGCATGGGATAATTCTTCTTGTGCACCTTCAACTGTATGGACGTGTAGGCAATCACCCTACCATCCTACATCAAAATCGCTCCAAGGCCAACTCTCGAGGCATCACAGTAAACTGTATAAGAACTTGAACCCGTAGGCAAAATCAATACTAGAGCTATAGTTAAAGCTGACTTGAGCTTTTGCAAGCTCTCCTCACACTCCTCAGTCCACCTGAACTGAGCACCCTTATGGTTTAGTCTGGTCATAGGTGCTGCAATAGATGAGAATCCCTCTACAAAATGACAATAGTACCCTGCCAAACCAAGGAAACTGCGAATCTTGGTAGCTGATGACGGTCTAGGCCAGCTCTGCACCGCCTCTATCTTCTTCGGATCAACCTGAATACCCTCACTGGACACCACGTTCCCCAAGAATGCTACATAATCAAGCCAGAACTCACACTTCGAAAATTTTGCATACAATTACTTCTCCCTCAAGGTCTGAAGCACAACTCTCAAATGCTGCTCATGATCCTCCCGAATCGGGAATACACCAAGATATCGTCAATAAACACGATGAAGAATGAATCCAGATAAGGCAGGAATACACTATGCATTAGGTGCATAAAGGCTGCTGGGGCATTGGTCAGCCCGAAAGACATAACTAGAAACTCATAATGACCATACCTAGTCCTGAAAGCAGTCTTCAAAATGTCTGGCCCTGAATCTTCAACTGATGATAGCCGGAAGACAAGTCAATATTGGAAAATACCTTGGCATCCTGCAACTGATCAAACAAGTCATCTATACGAGGCAAGGGATACCGGTTCTTCATCGCAATCCTGTTCAGTTGCCGATAATCAATAGACATACACATAGAACCATCCTTCTTCTTTACAAACAACACCGGTGCACCCCAAGGTGGCACACTAGGCCGAATGAACCCTTTATCTAGGAGTTCCTAAAGCTGCTCCTTTAATTCCTTTAGCTCCGCTGGTGCCATACGATAAGGTGGAATAGAAATAGGTTAAGTGCCTGGCACCAGGTCAATACCAAAATCAATGTCCCTGTCAGGTGGCATGCCTGGCAGGTCTGTAGGAAACACGTCTGGAAAGTCACGGACCACAGGAACCGAATCAATAGCAGGAGTCTTACCACTGACATCCCTCACAAAAGCCAGATAAGATAAAAACTCCTTCTCAACCATGCGCTGAGCATTCAGGTAGGAAATCACGCTGCTAGTCATATGCTCAGAAGAACCTTTCCACTCAACCCTCGGACATCCCGGCATAGCTAAAGTCACGGTCTTAGCGTGACAATCGAGAACAACATGACACAGAGATAACCAATACATGCCCAATATCACATCAAAATCGACCATGCTGAGTAATAGTAGGTCCACTCGGGTCTCCAGACCCCCAATAGATATCACACACGATCGATACCCACGGTCCACAACAACAGTATCTCCTACCAGAGTCGACACATGAACAGAGGTAACTAAAGACTCATGGAGCATATCTAGAAAATGAGAAAACTATGAAGAAACATAGGAATATGTAGATCCCGGGTCAAATAAAGCCAAAGCATCTCGGCGATAGACTGAGATAATACCTGTGATCACTGTATCGGAGGCCATAGCATATGGCCTAGCTGGAAATGCATACATACGGGCCTAACCTCCACCTGCTTGCTCTAGGGTGCCCTCTAGCTGACTGACTACCACCCCTGGCTGCCTGGGCGGGTGGTGAAGTAACTGGGGATGAAGTCGAGGGATGGCCCCTCTGCTGAGAAGAAACACTAGGACGACATCCACATTGCCTCCATATGTGCCCAAACTCGCCACACTCGAAGCAACTCCCTGGAGCTGGAGATGAGGACTGATAGAAATCCCTAGCAGCTGAATGGCCACTTGAAGAATCATGCATAGAGGAACTCTGAACTGGTGGTGCTCGAGCTGCACTCTGAGCTGGGAAGGCACTGAATGAAGAACGGCCAGGCTGAGAATCGCATGGACCATGCCCCGAAGATGCACCACTATAGGCTGGGCAGACTAACTAAGGAGGTTTGAATGAACGACCTCTACCATGCTTAAACTGCCCCCTGGAAGGAGCACCACTAGAACTGCCCAATCCACGAGGCCTTTTGGCCTCCCTTTCTTGGCGGCGAACCGACTCAATATCTCGAGCAATATCAACAACCTGCTCGAATGTAGCATCTGATACTCTCTCCTGAGTCATAAATAGGCGGAGCTGATAAGTGAGGCCATCCACAAACCTCTTAATCCTCTCCCTATCAGTAGGGACCAACTCAGTGGCATGACGAGCCAACTCCAAAAACTGCATCTCGTACTGCATCACTGATAGCTCCCCCTGAAACAGCTGCTCAAAATGCCTGTGCTGCTCCTCCTTGTGATACTGGGGTACATACTTCTCTAAAAAGATAGTGGAGAACTACTGCCAGGTGAGGGGTTCTGAACCAACAGGCCTACGCTTCTCAAAAGACTCCCACCAAGTGAAAACAGCACCAGAGAACTGAAAAGTAGCAAATGAGACCCCACTGGTCTCCAAAATCCCGACAGTACGCAGCATCCTCTAACACTTATCTAGAAAAACCCGGGCATCCTCGCCCTCAGCACCACTGAATGTCGGAGGCTGTAGTCTACTAATCCTCTCTAGTCTACACTGCTCAACCTCTGGCATAGCGGGAACCACAAAATCCTGAACTGGAGCAACCGGTTGGGCTGGAACCGCCCCTGGTGTCTGATGGCCCTGAGTAACCTGCTCAGGTGTCCGAGAAACTGGAGACTGACTGCCTCCCCGGCCTGAGAAGAAGCGGCAACTGCCTGAGCAAGGGTGGTACACACAGTCAAGATCTGAGCCAAGGTCTCCTGAATACCTGGAATAATAATAGGCACTGCCGGTGCCTGAGCCTGTCTCGCTGGAGTAGCTGTGGTGGGAATCTGATCCTGAACAGTAGGGGGATCAACTGGTACTGCCTGGCTACTGCACGGGCTGGCCCCTACCTCTACCACGACCTCGATCACGGCCTCGACCTCTCGCTGGTCTAGCTGGTGGCTGATCACCCTGATCGGTAGCGCGAGTCCTCACCATCTGTGAAAGAAGGAAACAACAGAAGTTTAGATTTCTAGAATCAACAAAATGGCACAATAGAATTCAAGAAAATGAGATTGTTCCTAAGGTTTCCGCAGCCTCTCAAAGATAAGTACAGACGTCTCAGTACCGATCCGCAAGACTCTAGTAAACCTGCTCATGACCGTTGAGTCCTATGTAACCTAGGATCTGATCCAAACTTGTCACGACCCCAAATCCTAAACCGGCCGTGATGGCGCCTATCGTGGAACTAGGCTAGCCAATAATCACATAATTACAGTTTCTTTCCAAAATCCCAACCTATTTCCAACATTCCATAAAGTATATAGAATTACTGAATCCATTAGGCAAATAAACAGCTAAATATTCTAAACCATCCCCAAAATCCGGAGTCAACATGTCATGAGCATATAAGGAATATACCCAAAAAAAGTCTACTATTATAATACAAAACCTCCGAACGAATACCTAAGTATAACATAAAAAGGGAAAACAAAGATGTTGCGGATGCTGAACAATTACCTCCATATCCCAAACTCTGGCTCCGCACGGAATAGATGGCTAACACTCGGTATCAGCACCTGTATCTGCACACAGGGGTGCAGGGAGCAATGTGAGTACGCCAACTCAGTAGTAATGAAAATAAATCAAGTCTAAGCGGCAAGAAACACATAAAAATCAAATCATCAGTTCACAATATGCACAACCTTTCTTTTCAACAATATATATATATATATATATATATACATATATGTATGAAACCAACATGCCTTTAAAGCCAACTTTAGTAAAATCCTTTGAAAAATGTGTTTTCTAACAATTTCAGAAATAAAAATACCTGAAGAATTTAGTGTAAAAATGAAATAAGTCATAAATAGCCCCTTGGGCAGAACATGAATCATAAATAGCCCCTCAGGCAGAACATCACTCAGCACCTCACAACCACTCAATATCAGCCCATCGGGCAACTGTCGCGCCCCCTTTTTCCTCGTGGAGATCGGGTTTATGACATTGGTTGGGAAAACTCATTCCTTTTGGGAAAGGGGTTTGCAAATTTTGAAGAGTCGCCACCTAACGATTTTAACGGTGCATTAGGGAATCTAAGGGGTTTAATTATAACTATGTTGCTAACCAGAGACTTGGGTAAGGTCTTGAAATTATCCTAAGGGGAAAGTGTTAGGCACCCCTCAGTATCCACACGTGTGGTTCCCGACCGAATGGTTTCATGAATTTGTACAGATAGAAAAAAACAAGTAAAGGCTCAAATACTAGGGGATTTAAGTCTTAAACATGCAGATGTTTGAAAATAGTAAAGGATATTAGACTTTGGAAAGGATTACGAGCTAAGCATATAAAAAGGTGTCCTAGGTTTATAATAATATGGATCACATCAATGCAATACCCGATAATCACTCCTCGAAGCGGGGCTACACGTGGTATTAGCGCATCGGTCATCATATCCATATTTTACCCTTCCCACCCCGTAAAGGTGATTAAATCGCGTGCTGGTCACGAATTATATTGCGTGTTATTACCCGTCCCATCCTATCAGTGTTGGAGGAGGTTAGGACTACTATCCTAAAAGTTAGGTACTAGGCAGACCCTCAGGTTTAAAGGGGCAAGATTCTAAGGCGACAAGCAAGGAACATATAAGACTACATTCAGTGGGAAACACATAAGAGCATATAGGAGGCTCAAATTTTTCCTCCGCAGATAATGCATATAATTAGCACGACTCAAACACATAGAAGGGGTATTGTTAATTACGATCCTAAGACATGGTAACTAGGTGAATTCAAAGGATAAACAGACATGCAAACTTGTTTTGCCACTCAAGGAAAACATGCTCTTAATCAGTTTGCCTACTGTTTTTAAAAGAAAGACCTATTAGTGTTAAGCAGCACACACAAGAAAGACAGATTTCTAATTTCTAAAAAAAATTTAGTTACCTAAGGCTTGCTTAGGCGAGGGCAGTGTATATTAACAGAATTATTTAAAGGAACAATTGCAACTATTACTTAAACATGTTGTTCTAGGTTATTCAGAACACAGAAGCATACCAGTTATTTTTTTGGAGAAAAAAGTGAGTGAGGTTATTATACCTTTATACCTTAGTAATTATGCTAAATGTAGTTGATTTATTAGGGCCCTATGAAATGATATCTAATGCATAGATAGAGATGCAAAATGATGCGTATGCAGAATTCCTAAGCATGATTTCTAAAGGCTCAGTATTAATCATAATTTCAAAAGATGCTAAAATGATAATTTATTTTAATGTTGTTTAGCCTAAGACAAGATTTATAAGCGTACATGGCAGTGTGGAACATGACAGTAGAAGATACCATTCATTAGAAGGATTTTCTAAGTAACGTGAACATGCTGAAACAGTAGGCATGAGACCTAATAAACATGATTTCTAATGCATGAATTTTAACACATGGGCCTAAACATGATCTCTATTGCACAGAGAGGAAATAAAGTCTAATAGCATGATTTCTAATGCATGAATTTTAACACATGGGCCTAAACATGATCTCTATTGCACAGATAGGAAATAAAGTATAATATCATGATTTCTATCCCTTTAATAGCTAATGATACGTAGCTACCCCTCCCTTTCACTATCCATCCCCTGAGTTGTTTACAGATTATTACAGGCCAGGGAATTATGAATTACACAACTTAAAGTAAAATAAGAACTTACTTCTATAGGGAGCCTTCAATTAGTCACAATCTTCCAAACCTCACTGCCTTATGGTATTGCAGAGCCTTTTCATAATCCGGATGTGTCAGAGTTCCCTAAGGACTTCAAGGGCTCTCGGACAGTGCTCACACCCAGAGATAGCCAAAGATTCAAACATATGCAGTGTGGAAGTGCCAGCCTTGTGTGTCAGAGTTTAGAGGGTACTCAAAGGGTTCCCAAAGCAGTGCTCACACGAAGGGGTCTGAACTTAGACTTCTAAAAGTGTGTGAGAGTGATTTTGTTTAAAAGGATTTAAGTAAGGAACAATTTGAAAAAGAGTAAGTGAGAAAACAGTTTTTTGAAGAAGGAAATGGAAATTTAACATCACACAAGGACCAAGGATGGTCCAACAATCACAAACAGGGGTAATGCGGTTTAGGGACAAATACATAGCATCTAAAGGCACATATACAACAAGCAAATAAGCAGACATACATGCAATCAGGAACTTCTAAGGGTCTAGAGGATTAAGGGTATAGTGCTAGGTCAGATTAACACCCAAGGCCATGGTTAAACTAATGTACCAGTCATAGGTATGTAACAAGTAGGTGCTAAGTGTACAGAAACAGATAAAGCCTAATTTAAACATGCAGAGGACTTTAAGATCCTAGATATATACTGAAAAATAAGTAAGCAAGTTAGAAGCATGCTGAATCACAATAGTAAGGAAACATGTTGGTTTGAAGACTGAAATATAAATTAGGACATACCAGTGAAGTGAAGAAAGTAATAACACAAACATGAAAGTAGGAGAATGCACAATAATTAGCCTTGGCTTGCAGCCGGCTAACCCAGAGTAGTGATAATTAGCACAGAAAGAAGAGCAGAAAGTCTTTTGATTTGTGAGAGAGATTTTTGAACAGGTTCGTTCCTCTGTCTGTGTGTATGAATAGAGTATATATAGTTTTGAAAAGTAGGCAGAGGAATAAGGTAAAAATAATAGTTCAGTAGTAATTATAGAAATAATCATCAATTAGAGTTAATTTAGTATACAGACTTTCATTAGTTAAGGAATCATACCCAAACGGTAACAAGTAGTGGCAACAAAAGGAAAGGAATCAAGTAAAGTGTATATAATTATAGAAATAAACACAATTGGGATCCAATCAATACCAGTACTCCCCACAATTAAGGAGTCATAGTTCAAACGGATACCACAGTAGTAAAGAAGGAAAGAGAAGTAATTTGAAAAACTGATTTTAATCGTACAAAGAGTATTAAAGAATAGGGCATGTGATTAAGGCTAGGTACAAGATATATTAATTAAGGAAAGTGTATAATTAATTGACAGCATACTTATACATAACAGAAGGTAGAAAATAATTCTGAAAATTAGTAATCACAGGGAATCAGTTATCAAATAAGGCAAGTGTCACACAAATATGCAAGATTAGTAAGGAGTTCTAAGGAAAAATACACAGAATCATAGCTTTAAGGAAAATATCATAGTTCTAAGGAAAATAGAGAAGATAACACTGAATAATCATGACATCATGAGAATAAGCCGGTAATAAGCTAGAATCAGGACCATGAGGAAGAACAGTACCAAATATGAGTTAGGGTTTCGTATAGAGCATGATATAGTCAGGAATAGTCGAACACAAAAACCCTAATCAAGCAAACATAAGTAAGAATCACAGAATTGTAGGATGTTTATGAGAAACACACAGATCAACTAAACACAGCAACCAAGACGAACTCAAAACCCTAAAAAATGGTATTTTTTAACAGAATAACTCAAGTAAAGAGAGAATTCTTAATCAAACATTTTAAAATATACTGAGAATCATTGGTTAGTACCAAAAATCAGAAGAGAAAGCGTTTTGAAAGGGGTTAAGAAACCCTAGTTGAAGATGAAGCGTTATTTTAGAGAAATCGAAAAACCTTTAAGGAAGATAATAAAGATCCCACAATATACACAGATCAAAGTCAGATCTAAAAGAAAATCGAAAAATACAAGGGGTTAGGGTTTCAGAGAGTTGAAAAACAAGGAAAACCTTGAAGATGTTGCCATTGTTAGCCGGAAAAGCCATGACTCTTATTCAAATGGCCGCAAGATGGCATGAGAGACCACAGGTAGGGGCTGAACCACTCCAGGCTCGCTTGAGGGCCTTAGGGCGCCTTAGACCGGTGTACGGTGAAGCAATAACCAAGAGATAGTGAAAGACCACATTTTCCGGCAAGGGAACTAGCCGGAGAAGACGAACAGACTCCATTGGAGGTGGAGAGATAAGGAAAGGTTCTAGAGAGAACTAGAGAGATAGAAAGAGAATTGAGAGGTTTGGAAATGAGGGGTCGGAGGGGGTAGTCTCTAGGGTTTAATTATGGTAGGTGGGATCTGGGCCGTTGATCTAATTTGATCAACGGCTCAGATAGATCCGGGGTTGGGCGGGGTATGGAATTGATTTGGGCTGGGTATGGGATTGGGTTATTAAAAAATCTGATGGGTTGGGTTGGAATTAGGCTAGAATCGAAATTAAAAATGGCTATTAGTTAAATACCCATTGAAATAGATAAGTAATTAAATAAAATAGCTAGTAATCATATAAAATAAAATTGATGCTAGATAAATGAAATTAAGATAATTAATGAGTAAGAAAAAATATAAAATGAAATAATTATTGATTTAAGTGGTAAAAAATGTACAATTAGGCCATAGTTGCAAAGTTATTGTAATTATGGTCAAACAATGCCAAATTGGCTAATTTGTGAAATAATTAAATCCTAATAGGATTAAAAATGATATATATTGACTGGGAAATATTTTGAAATTATTTATAATACGATTTATGAAAAATTATTGAATAAAAAATACTGAATAAATTAGAAAACGATTTAATAAAAATATGAAAAAATCTCGGAAAAATACCAGTTATTATAAAGAGCGGTTTTGGAGGTGTATATACAAATTTAAAAATAATTTGATAAAAAATTAGGTATCAACAACAACCTCATTGTTACTCATGCCTCCCAATCACTCGTCACTCGTCACTTGGCACTCGGACTCAGTAGGTACTTGCGCTCGCTGGGGGTGTGTACAGACTCTGGAGGGGCTCCTTCAGACCAAGCGCTAATATCAAGCCACCTCGTGGCGTATAATATCCTCACAATCAGGCCCTCCGCCTCACTCAGTCAGAACCTCTCAAAAGCCCTCGAGCGTATCAGTAAAACGGGGTACTCGATCCAAAAGCATTATTTTATTTCTCAGAACAGTATAAATAAGGTTGAGTTTCGAAATCAGTTAAACATAACATAACTGAGTGTAAATAATAAATCAACAGTGAGGAAATAGTAGTAAAAGCCCCCTAAGGGGTCCAAACAAGTCGGCACGAGGCCCCAAACATGGCTTATAGACCAAATATAACAATAGTTTTTAGAACACAATTTAACATATGATTTAGAGTAAAATACGCAACTCAATAGTTGCCGCGGAGAGGACCAAGTCCAATCCAAAAATCAGTGTGCGCCACATACTCGTCATCCGACATGTGCGCCATTCTAAAAACAGTGAGAAATATGAAAACTGGGGTTTCATACCCTCAGGACAAGATTTATAACCATTACTTACCTCTACCGGGCCACAATACTAATCCGCGATGCTCTTGCCCCTCAAATGATTGCTCTGAATCTAACCAAAACAAGATTAAATCATCAATATACACTAAAGGAACAAAACTCAATCGAAAGCTATCAAATTATTAAAAATTCTCGAAATTCAGCCAAACCCGAGCCCCGGGCCCACGTCTCGTAATTCTTTAAATTACATCACTAGAATCCTCATCCTCCCACGATTCTACACATACCAAGAACACCACAATCAAACCACAATTTTCCCGCTCAAATCACCAAAAGAATTTTCCAAACTTCCTCCTAGTTTCCCCAACTTTTTTTACTTTAAATTCCTCACATTTAAAGCCTAATCCGTCACAAAATAACATAAAAACGAGTTTATAATCCGGGAACTTACCTCCACTGAAGATCTTCGAATTTCCCCTTTAATTTGCTCTCAAACCAGCTCCACCCGCATGCAACAATGGAAGAAATGACCAAAATTTCGCGGAGGCACCTGTTTATATTTTCTCTCCAGTTAATCCGCACCTGCGAAATCCCACTAACAGTCCAAACTTTGCACCTGCGAGTACTTTTCCGCACCTGCGGCTTCGCAGGTGCGACCCGTGCCTCGTACCTGCAGATCCTCCTGCTTGGCCTCATTTTGCACCTGCGCAAGGTTCTTTTCACCTGCGGCTCCCCATCCGCAGGTGCGTCCACACCAGTAAATTCACACCAGCAGCTATTTGCTGAAATTTTTCCTAAGTCCAAGGCTCCAAGCCCCCGCTAACCATCCGAAATCAATCCCGAGCCCCTCGGGGCCCCAACCAAACATGCCAACACACCCCATAGCATCATTCAAACTTAGTCAAGCCTCCAAAACACCAAAAACAACACAAAACACCAAAATTACATCAAATTCAAGCCTATGAACTTTGAAACTTCTAAATTTCGCCAACGATGTTTAAATCAAGCAAAACACATCTGATTGACCTAAAAAATTGCACGCATA
Organism: Nicotiana knightiana; assembly: GCA_005239525.1. Lineage (NCBI taxonomy): Eukaryota > Viridiplantae > Streptophyta > Magnoliopsida > Solanales > Solanaceae > Nicotiana > Nicotiana knightiana. The sequence goes on from ML431318.1 coordinate 48,040, forward strand.
TCTAAAATGACATTACGAACCTGCTCCAACTTCCAGAATTCCATTCCGACCCCTACAGCCTATTTTCCACCGCCGACCAAAAATCGCCAAAAACTAACTTTCGCCAATTCAAGCCTAATTCTACACCGGACATCAAAACTTCATTCCGAACATACTCCTAAGTGCCAAATCACCTAACGAAGCTATTCAAGCCATAAATCAGTATTCTGAGGTAGTTAACTCCCAGTTGATTTTTCAACTATTAAGCTAATTTAAGAGACTAAGTGTCTCTGTTCTCACCACAACTACTCCGAGACTGAACCAACCGATCCAACACAACATAAATGGGCTAAGAAACATATGATAAATCATACACGGGGAAAACGAGGCTAATCTCATGGAACGACCAGCCGAGTTGTTACATTTCTTCACCAATGCTCCAAGTCAAAATGCGTATAAACATTTGAATGGGTTTCTAGACACTTTTTGGGGGAGAAACCAAACAAATGTCTCCGAGGATGAATTGAGGCTAAGGCTTTTTTCCTTCTTTACGGGGGAAAGCTTTAGATTGGTTGGAACGTTTTCCAAACCAATCCATTCACACTTGGGATGAGTTGGTCGAAAAGCTTATATCTAAGTTCTTCTCTCGAGGGCACATAGATACACTTTGAGATGAGATTTTGGCATTCAAGAAAGATCAAATGAACCAATACACGATATTTATGAGCGCTATGGAACAACGGTCAAGGAATGTCCCAACAACGATATTACAAAAAACCCGATTCAACAAATCTTCTATCATAGGACTAACACAACAAACCAATGTGTAGTGAATCAACTTGCCGGTGGTAACTTTATGACTACACCGTATGCAGAAGAATGTGAGATTATGGATGAAATGGTGGAAACATCATCGGCGCGGCACTCCCAGGCTAATATTCCACAAGGTGATATTAACACGATCCACCTTGGCAAAGAGTTGCATGACCATGGGCAAGCCCTTGCCGAATTGACTACCACCATGAATGAACTAGCAAAGGCTAAACTTCAACAAGTGAAAAATCCTAAGCAAGTCAATGACATGGAGAGAGTGAACATGATGGTGAACAAGATAAGGACCAAGGGTTCACAAGTGCAATATCGAGTGGAGAATTTTGTGCGAGAGGATAGTGGTTTTGATCAAGATGAGTCTTACAATGAACAAGAAGAAGAGGTGCAATATGTGAACCACTTCCAAGGGCAAAGAAACAATTTCCATGGCCCAACCTAAAAATAATGGCGGCCTCAAAACAATCATGACAATTGGAATTCTAACAACCAAGGAATTAGAGTGGTGGCAACAATCAAGGAAATTTACATAACAACAACAATCAAGGAAATTTGAGTGGAAATAATCAAGGAAATTTGGGGGGAGGGGTAACAATTAAGGCGGATGGAACAATAATCAAGGAAACCGGGGGTCGGGTTTTCAAAGGCCCCCGATGTATCAACAATCGAGCAATCCACCCCTTTATCCTTCCCATGGTCCAAGTTTTTCAAACAATGAGATGTGGCGTATTGAGAATTTTTTCAAGAAAATGATGGAAAAGCATGCCGATTCGGATGCCCAACTTACCTCACACAACACATCGATCCGCAACTTAGACGTGCACTTGGGTAAAATCTCTCAAGCTCTAAATTTTTGTCCTAAGGGCACTACCAACTGACACGGTAGTGAACCCAAAGGGTGGAAACAACATGAGGCATGCCATGACCGTTACTACAAAAGTGGAAGAGGTGGGAATGCACCCACCTCAAGTCAAAGGCAACTTGTGGATGATGAGCAAGTGGTACAAGAAGAAGAGATCCTAAACAATGTGGTACAATCAAATGATGAAGTTCATATTGATATTGATTATGGTGTGGAAGAGACTTAAAATGAGGTGATCCCATCTAGGGATCACATTATTCACATACCGGAGCCGATAGTGCAAAAGGCTAAGGAAACAATTCTTAAGCCTCCACCTCCATACCCTCAAAGACTTCCCAAGAAAAATGGTGAGAATCAATTCAAGAAGTTCATTCAAATGATGGAGAGTCTCTCAATAAATGTTCCATTAGTTGAAGCTTTGGAATAAATGCCCGGCTATGCAAAGTTTATGAAGGATCTTGTGACAAAGAAGCGGTCAATGAATTTTGAAACCATCAAAGTCACTCATCATGTGAGTGCAATTGTGCACTCTATGGCTCCTAAGTTGGAAGATCTCGGTGCTTTCATTATTTCGTGTACAATTAGAAGTACCAAGTTTGCAAAAGCTCTTGTGATCTTAAGGCAAGTATCAATTTGATGCCATATTCGGTTTCCAAGACCTTGTGAATTGGGCAACCAAGAACCACCTCTATGAGATTGCAAATGGCCGATCGTATTATGAAGAGACCTTTGGGAGTGATTGAAGATGTCTTAGTTCGTGTTAATAAAATCATTCTTCCAGCGGATTTTGTCATTCTAGATTGTGAACTTGACTATGAGGTTCCAATTATTCTCGGGAGTCCTTGCTACGGGGAAGTCTCTTTGTGATATTGAAGCCGGAGAACTTACATTCCGGGTTGGTGATGAACAAGTGGTTTTCCATATGTGTAAGTCCACATGGAAACCAAATAACAATGAGGTGTGCTCTTTTGTGGACTTGGTGATCGATGTTATTGTTGATGATACAAGTGCTATGATCAATGTTGGAGGTCGTCTTGCTCAACTTTGATGATGACGAGATGGATGGCTTCATGGAATGTGTGAACTCTTTGCAAGGAATAGGATCGTACAACTATGCACCCTAAAAATTATCTTTGGATCTTGAAAACATGAAAACTCGTTCTACAAAGCCTTCTATTGAAGAGCCTCCTACCTTGGAGTTGAAGCCATTGCCTCCACCTCTTCGGTATGAATTTCTTGGTCCTTGTTCTTCTTTACTGGTTATTCTTTCCTCTTGTTTGACTAACGTGCATGTAGACTCCACTTTGGCAGTGCTATAAAAGAGGAAATAAGTATATTGGGTGGACTTTGGTGGATATTCGGGGGATAAGCCCCGCTTTTTGCATGCATAAGATCAACTTGGAGGAGGGGCGCCAAAAAATCTATTGAACATCAAAAGAGACTCAATGAGACTATGTAAGAAGTTGTCAAAAAGAGATTATCAAGTGGTTAGATGCCGGGGTTGTCTACCCCATCTCCGATAGTTCATGGACTTCTCCGGTTCAATGTGTCCCAACGAAGGGGGCAATGTCAGTGGTCACCAATGACAAGAATGAGTTAATTCCTACAAGAACGGTGACCGGATGAAGGGTGTGTATGGACTATCGCAAGCTCAAAAAATTCACAAGGAAGGATCATTTTCCACTTCCTTTCTTAGATCAAATGCTTGATAGATTGGCCGGGCGTGCTTTCTATTACTTTATTGATGGGTATTCAGGCTACAAAAAAATTCTTATTGCTCCGGAGGATCAAGAGAAAACAACCTTTACATGTCCTTATGGTACTTGCGCCTTCAAGTGGATTCCATTTGGTTTGTGCAATACTCCGATGACTTTTCAAAGGTGTATGATGCCTATTTTCACGGACATGGTGGAGGACTACCTTGAAGTTTTCATGGATTACTTCTCGGTGGTTGGAGATTCTTTTGATGATTGTCTTGCAAATTTGGATAAAGTGTTGGCAAGATGTGAAAAAACAAATTTGGTGCTCAATTGGGAGAAGTGTCATTTCATGGTTGAGGAAGGCATTGTCTTGGCCACAAAATCTCAAAGAATGAGATTGAAGTTGACAACGCAAAGATTGATGTGATTTCTAAACTTCCACCTCCAACTTCTGTAAAGGGTGTGCAGATTTTCTTAGGCCACACGGGTTTCTACCGGAACTTCATCAAAGATTTCTCTAAGGTGGTGAATCTGTTGGGCAAGCTTCTTGAGAAAGGTGCTAAGTTCAACTTCAATGATGATTGCATGATAGCTTTTGAATTGTCAAAGTTCAAGTTGACAATTACTGCCATCATCACCACCCAAATTGGAGTGTCCCTTTTGAACTCATGTGTGATGCAAATGACGTAGCGGTTGGGGCTGTTTTGGGGTAACACATCAACAAGATTTTTCATCCGATATTCTATGCTAGTAAGATCATGAATGGTTCTCAAGTCAATTACACCGTTATATAGAAAGAGCTCCTTTCCATTGTGTTTGCAATTGATAAGTTCTGCCTGTACTTGATGCGAGCAAATGTCATTGTCCACACGGATCATGCGAAGCATTGTTATCTTATGAGCAAGAAAAACTCCAAAGCTCGGTTGTTGAGATGAATGCTTTTGTTGTAAGAGTTTGATATTGACATCCAAGATATAAAAGGGAGTGAAAACCAAGTGGTGGACCACTTGTATCGTTTGGAGGAGTAGGGGAGGCCGCAAGATGACCTTGAAATCAATGACTCCTTCCCCGATGAGTAACTCTTGGCTATTTCAATGAAAGAGGCACAATGGGTCGCAGATCTAGCAAATTTCCTTGTGTGTGCAATCATCACAAATGAGTTCTCTTCAAACCAAAGGAAGAAGCTTAAACAGGATTGTCAAGATTATTATTGGTATGAACATACCTTTTCCAGATTTGTACGGATGGAGTGATCAAAATATGTCCACTGGAAGAAAAGCAAGGTAAAATTCTTGGGGGTTGTCATTCTTCGTCATATGGTGGTCATCATGGTGGAGCAAGAACGATGGACAAAGTGCTAAGTTGCAGTTTCTATTGGCTCACTCTTTACAAGGATGCTAGTGATCTAGTGAAAATATGTGATGAATGTCAACGGGCCGATGAAATCTCAAAGAAAAATGAAATGCCTCTCACTACCATTTTGGAGATAGAAATTTTTGATGTGTGGGGTATTGACTTCATGGTTCCTTTTGTAAGTTATTGTGGAAACACCTACATCTTGGTCACGGTGGATTATGTGTCCAAATGGGTTGAGGCCGTTTCTCTACCCAACAATGAGGTGAGAATTGTGGTGGTGTTCTTGAAGAAGAATATTTTCCCATGGTTTGACACATCGCGGGCTATTATAAGCGATGAGGGGTGAAATTTTTGCAAAAAGGCTTTCGACACTTTACTTAGCAAGTATGGTGTTACTCCTAAAGTCACGACTTCCTATCATCCACAAGCTAGCGGTCAAGTGGAAGTCTCTAACTGGGAGATAAAGAGTATTTTGTCCAAAATAGTGAATGCTAACCAGACAAATTGGTCCAAGAATCTTAATGATGCATTATGTGCTTATAGAACGACTTACAAAATACCTATCGGAATGTCGTCATACCGGTTGGTGTTCATAAAAGCTTGTCATCTTCCGGTAGAACTTGAGCACAAGGCCATGTGGCTCTAAAGAAGTTATAGATTGGGATGTATCCGCTAACTTGAGGGTTGCATATTTGAATGAATTGGATGAGTTCGAATACCATGCTTATGCAAGTTCGTCCTTATACAAAGAAAAGGTGAAATATGTTCATGACAAATACATATGGAACAAAGGGTTCAAGGTGGGCGATCTTGTATTGTTGTTTAACTCAAGGTTGAGGATGTTTCCCTTGAAGCTAAAGTCTAAATGGAGTGGTCCTTTCAAAATTGTGGGTGTGACATCTTTTGGGGCATTAGACTTGAAGAACTAAAACAATGAGGTATTCTGAGTCAATGGTCACTGGGTGAAGCACTATTTGATAAAGGTTGGAGATAGCCATGTCGTGGCGGTCATTTATTTCAATTGATGGTATTGTGTGTCGTGCCACGATGTTAAATCAAGCGCTTCTTGGGAGACAACCCATGCTTCTTTTCCTTTTTTCTTTTGTAGTTAGGGATTATTTTTGTGCTAACTTGATTTGAAGTGTGCTACAAGGTTGAGTGTGACTTACATGAATTGTGGACAAAAATGTGGCAAAGTGTTGAAAGAAGTGCGGACCGCAGGTGATTTGTGCGGACGATACAATTTGGAGTATTGTAGAAAAAGAGCAATGTGGTCGCAAAATAATCTTGCGGACCGCACAAATGAAAATTTGGAAATGCAAACTCTCTGAAGTTTAGTCTGTCATAGAAAAGGTCGATGTGCCACCACAAGAGGAAACTGTGGCCAACCGCAGAACTTTGCGGACCGCAGATGGAGAACCAAAAATGAAGACCTTGGTAACAGAGTGCGGATCACAGATGAATATGTGCGGTCGGACTCGACCTTCTTCTCCCTTTCATAGACCATAAATATAAATAGAAGGGCAAGGGCAATGTTTACGTTTTTTCACTCTCCGAGCACAAAAAAAGCACTCTTGAAATTTTTTTGGTGAATCTATCTGTCCACATACACAACATCGTTATTCAGTCACTCATTACACTTATTCATCTGGTATGCTTCAATTTCTTGTTAGTTTTTTCTTTTAAATTTGTAGATTTTTAGGCCATTTGTCAGTAGAATTCAATTGTGTATCCATGTGGGGGTAATTCTGTAGTGGGTTAACTAATACATGCTCTATAGGGATTGGGTCAACATATTTTCATGCCTCTATAATGTTACCATGTCAAATTATGCACAAGATTTCAAAACCTAGAATGACCTAACTAAACTGTTCGAAGTTTTTGAATTCTACGGCCGCACCTGGAATTGTGCGGTCCATAGAAATTGATTCTAGGACATCATTAGTGACGAAGGTATCTACGGCCGCAAGGTAAAATGTGTGGACCATAGAATTCCCATTGCGGCCGCAGAATGATGCTTTTACTGCCATAAGAGAGTCTACACTTTGTGACTCAAATGTGCTGCCGCAGGTCTAATTGTGCGGACCGCAGAAATCATGTTGCAGCCATACACCAGTCAATTCTCTGTCATAACAGAGTTGGCATATTTTGGATATTTGAGATGCGGCTGCAGTGAAAGTGTGCAGACTATACTTCACTTTGGCGGCCGCAAAGAAAAATTGTGTGGTCCGCAAGGCCTCATCTGCAGCCGCAAGAGAATTGTGCAGACCGTAGATCCTTATCCTGCAAGCATGCTTTAACTATGAACCTCACTGTGTTTTCTGGTGTATACTTGCACATCTCCTTGTATGTCTAAACATTGAATTTCAACTAACAATCACATTTGCTTGATAGAGACAATGATTCGATTTAGAGGCAGAGGAGACACTTCTAAAGGGAGGGGTGAACATTCTCGAGGTCGAGGCAAGAGTGCCTTATCTCTCGACCAACAAAGGATAAATACAAAGAAAGCTACAGCCGACAGAGGGAGAGGTGCAGATCTCTCTGAGAAGAACTCTTATGTCCTGTCTATGGAATCATCAGAGGGCAGCCCAGCCTCTATTCAGGAGAATCTGACCATACAGTCAAGGCTGCAAGGGAGATACCAACTCAGTGACGAGTCGTGCTCATCTCATAACACTTACGAGGGATCGAAAAGTGCTAGTCAGGCTTCTGAGCCATCGACTACACCTGTCCCTGAGGCACTAGGTACACCAGTTCAAGATATCCTCGATAATGGCAGAGGGAGAGATGCTACAGTTGTCGGTCTTGAAAGGTCAAAGAAGAAAGAAGTTTGAGAGGATCGTTTTGTCAGCCTGGCTGCCTTCACAAGCTTTCGTACATAGTGGCCAATGAGATCGAGTGATAGTTTCTATTTAAAGATTTGGAGAGGTACAATCCAGTAATGTTGAGAAAGTTCTGAGAACACAAGGGGTGTATGTGGTTCACTCAAAGTGTAGTGGAAACCAAAGAGTAACTGGTCCGTGAATTCTATGCAAATGTGGATCACATCGAAAAGGAGACAAAAGTGACTATAGTACGTAACTTGAAAGTGAGATTTGAGCAACATACACTCAACACATACTTGGGCTTGAGGATGTTGATCCAACAGAATATTTGGAGAAGTATGCATTGGGAGATGCAACACAACCTTGGTTAGCGGAGATTGTAGCAGCACCTGGGCCACCACCTGACCAAATTTCTCCTCAAAACTATTTTTTAAATTTGCATATATACCTTTAAAATCACTTTTTATAATAATTGGTATTTTTCCATAATTTTCTATATTTTTATCAATTTATTTTCTAATTTATTCAGTACTTTACATCCAATAATTATTCATAAATTGCATTACAAATAATTTCAAAATATTTCTTAGCTAAATATATCATTTTTAATCCTATTAGGATTTAGTTATTTCATAAATTAGCCAATTTGGCATTATTTGGCTATAATTACAACAATTTTGCAATTACAGCCTAATTGTACTTTATGCTATTATAATTCAATAATCAGTCATTTTATATTTTAAATACTAGTTAATTACCTTAATTTCACCTATTTAGCTTTCATTTCATTTTATGTAATTGTAACCTGCCCAAGACCCAATCGAATTAACCCAAGACCTCAGGCCCAACCATTAAAATCACCCGACCCAATCCTATGTGTAATCCGGATCGTTGATCAAATTTGATCAACGACCGAGATTCAATCTTACCATTAATAACCCTAAATACTACCCCCTCTCATCCTCATTTTCCCCAATCTCACTTCTCTCACAATCCATCTGGTTCTCTCTAGAACCTTCCATCTCCCATCCCCTCCGATGGACTTCGTCCATCTTCTCCGGTCACCTCCCTCGCCGGAAGCTATGTCCTCTCACACTCTCCTAGCCTCTACTTCACCCCACGCTAGTTTGATAATACCCTGAGGTCCTCAGGTTAACCAGGAGCGGTTCAACTCCCATGCATAGTCCTTCACGCCATTTTTCGGCCAGCTCCGGCCGTTCGAGTAACATCTATGACTTTTGGGGTTTAAACCATTAATGTTTTTGAGGTTTTCTTATCTTTATGAGGTTCTCTTTGAAACCCTAGCTCTTAAAACTCCCCGATTCTTTTAGATCTATGATAGATCTGTGTATACTTTAAGATATTTCGTTGTTTTCTAAAATATTTTCAGATATTCTCTAAAAAGGACTCTTCGTTTTCAACTAGGGTTTCATGACCCCATTTTAAAATGATTTCCCTATGATTTATCAGTATTATCTTAGGGTCTCTACTCTGTTTTAGTGTTTTATTTAAGCTTCTTTCCTTTATATTGCCCGTTGTGATGAAATCCCTAATTTTCTATTCCTAAACCCTAAGTTCCTGACTTTGTCTTTGATATTGTTTGCATATGTATGAACTTTATGATTATCTAATGTTTTACCCTATGTTGTTTATCTATGTATCTGATTCTTTCCTTGCTTTTCCTCTTACGTTGCTGTTTACCCCATAAGTTCATGTGAATCCCTAATTTCATATGTTTTCACTACTAGGGTTTCTGACTTCTTGCTTGTTATTTATTCAATTCATGTTAATCTCGTTTAATTGATGTTATTTCTGTTCGAATCCCTGATTCTCTGTAATTTTACTTTGTTACGGTTCCTGGTTTATTATTTGAATCCCTGATTCCTTGTGATTTGAAAAACCTTACTGATTTCTTATGGGATATTTTTACTGATTTCTGACCGTTAACTTATTTCATACGTTGCATGGTTGATTTACTGTTAATTGATCCATGTTTCCTTAATTAAAATCTGATGAACCTAGTCTCAATTGCATACTTGTATTGGGTTGAAATTGTTTCCTTATATGGTATATGCATGGGAATTTTCCTTATTTGCTATTTGCCTATTAGCCGTTTGAATTTAACCCCTTCAATCAAGGGATACTTATGCTGATTTCACACTGTTTGGATATTCCTTAAGCTCTATATGGTCCCTTTCCGTATTTTTACTCACTGTTTAAATAACTCCCTTAACTATGGGAGCACTTGAGCTGATTTCACTGGGATTGATACTAAGTTCCATAATTGTTAATTGATTCTGGTTTTTACCTTATATTAACCCAGCTTTCAAAAACTATATAGAGGTATGCTCTTCTCTCATTTTTAGGCAGAACTGATCTATTCAAATCTCTCTCTCTCTCTCTCACACACAAATAAAAACTCTCTGCTCTCTCTTTTGTGCTAGCTACCACTATTCTAAGTTAGCCGACTGCAAGCCAAGGCTAACTATTGTGCATCTCCTACTTCTTGTTTGTGTTACTGCTTTCCTCACTGCACTGGTATGTTCTAATCTAGATTTCAGTCCTTAACCAACATGTTTCTATCACTGTTGTAATTCAGTGTGTTTCTAATTTTCTTTTGCTTATTATTCAACATGTACCCAAGATCATGAACTCCCCTCTGCATGTTAAGATAGGCCTTACTTGTTTATGACCAGCATGTTTCCGTATGTTTAGCACTTGATTTCTTACGTGAATCTCCATGCCTATGACTGGTACATTAGTTTAATCATGTTCTTAGTTGTTTTGGTGTTAATCTAAGCTAATACTTTACTGTACCCCTAATCCTCTGGACCTTTAGGAGCTTCTGATGGTATGCCTATATGTGTGTCTCCCTGCTACATGTTTGCTCTCGCATGCTCTGTATTTGTCCCTTAAATCCCATTACACCTATTTGTGATTGTTCGACTATCCATGGACCTTTGTATGATGCTGAACTTTTATCCCAATCAAGTTTCCCTCTTCAAAACTGTTTTCTTACTTACCCTTTCTCAAAACTATTTTCTTACTTAAACCCTTTTAAAAAATAAAAAGCACTCTCACATATACTCTTAGAAGTCTAGGTTGTGCCCCTTCTGTGCGAGCATTACCTTGGGACCTTTGAGGTCCCTCTGAACTTTGACACACAGAGGCTGGACATTCCACACTGCACTTACTCCTTTGGCTATGAAATCTGGATGTGAGCACTGCTCGGGAGCCCTTAAGGTCCTTAGGGAACTCTGACACACCCGGATTATGAGAAGGTTGTGAAATAATACCTGGCATTGAGGACTTGGAGACTTGAGCCTATTCTGTAGGCTCCCAATAGTTAACTTCTTATTTTCCTTCTATTTCAGTTGTGTAATTTGTATTCAATGGTCTGTAATAATTATTTGTATACAACTCTGGGGCCGGATAGTGAAAAATGGGCAGGAAATATGCTTGCTGTAATATAATTAAGGGTAGAGACCATGTTTTCTAGGTTTATTATCTCTCTATGTGCAATATCAGCCATGTTTAGGAACACCATGCCATGCATTAGATATCATGCTACTTCGGATTTATGTGTATTCAACATCTTATCTCAACGCTTAGAAATCCTGCCTGTAGGATAAATAATTACAATAAAATAAGTTGTTATTACGTGATTCTGCCTATGTTATGAAATTTCACTAGAAGTACTGTCTTAGGATAAATAAGCGGTAATCATGCCTCATCATGCCATACACGTAGAGATCCTGTTCTAGGTGAATAACCATTAAAATCTGTCACCTATGATATTCCTGAAACTGTGCATAATGCTATGATTCTATGTGCATTTAGAAATCCTGTTTAAGTTATTATGCATCATGCTGCATTAGATATCATGCTATAGGATCGTTTCTATTTAACTGCATTTAGTCTAAACATAGAATAGTCCCCTATTCTCAGAAACTGGTAATTAGTCTTTGTACATCTTCACACCTAGAATCGCATGTTATTAGCTAAAACAACTTAGAGTCATTAACCAATCTGAATAACTGTTGCATGTTATCCAACACATAGGCAAGAATTAGGTAATTAACTTTAAAAAGATAAAATCAGAACTGTCTTTGTGATCATGTTAAACTGCCAGCATGCTTAAAACCAGTGGGCAAGCCTGATTAAGACTTCCTCTCTGAGTTATGCAATAATATGTCTATCACCTAGATACCATGTTTTTGGATTTTGAATTAATATGGACCTTAATTGTGTATGAGACATGCTGCTTATATGCACTGTGTGTGGAGGAATATTTGAGACTTTATCTGTTTTCTATGCTTTCCTTTATCTGCAGTCCTACTTGTTTTGTTATCTGTCCCCTTAGAATTTTACCTTTGAAACCTGAGGGTCTGCCTAGTACTTCCTTTTTGGATAGAAGTCTTAATTTCCTCCGTGACTGATAGGAAGGGACGGGTAACATCATGCAATAAAGGTCGAGACCAATACTCATTTTAATAACCTTACGGGGTGGGAAGGGTATAATATGGATGTGATGACCAGTGCGCTAATACCACCTGCAGCCCCTATTCGAGAAGTGATTACCGGGTATTGCATTGATGTGATCCATATTATTAACCTAGGACACCTTTATATGCTAGCTCGTAATTCCTTTTCAAAAGCTAATCTTCTTTACTATTTTTCTAAACATCTACATGTTTAAAACTTAAATCCCCTCTTATTTGAGCCTTTACTTGTTATTTGCTAGTTGTACAAATTCACAAAACCATTTGGCCGGGAACTACACTTGTGGATCCTGAGGGGTGCCTAACACCTTCCCCTTAGGATAATTTCAAGCCCTTACCCAAATCTCTGGTTAGCAACGTAGTTGTAATTGAACCCCTTAGGTGCCCTAACGCACCGTTAAAATCGTTAGGTGGCGANCTCTTTCCCAAAAGGAAAGAGTTGTCCCAACCAATGTCATAAACCCGATATTCCGCGAGGAAAAAAAGGGGGGCGCGACAGCATGGCGACTCCGCTGGAGATATCCAGGCATTTACCATTTCAAATTGTTTCGTGAATTTGTGCCTTTATTTTAAATACTTGCACCTTTTCCTATTCCCTTTACATGCAATTAATTATTTACTTCGGGTATTTACTTTTCTTCAAAAATGAAACTGACATGTCTCTTTGTTTCCTTTTATAACTGCTTTAATCATTACTACCGTTTTTACCTCTTTCTTAAACGTGCAAATATGTGACACCTTGTTTTAATACTTATTGCATAAATCATTCCCAACATTCATACTCCACTCGTGCCAAAAAAATACTATAGCAACTCTTGATGAGTGGTTTTGCCCTTCCTATATTATCACCCACTAAATTCGGAAAGGCTTATTTGCGGTAAAACTAGTCGATCAGTGGTGCAGTCGACGGTTCTGTGCCTTTCCCCCTTGAGTTATCCGCTCAAGGGTACCGGTCTAAAACCCCATAGAAACCTTACTCTATTTCACTGTTGCATGCATCATGATCAAACCTAGTCAAGCTAAAGTTTCGTCTGCATGATAGCTTTTAAGATAGCCTTATCCAAAAGTCCACCGGGTTTCCCTAAACCCAAACGGAAGCCCTCACGTTCTGTGCATTTATTTGGAGAACTAAATGCTTCCTGCTAATTAGTGACGATAAATAGTCGAGTCCGGTAGGGGTAAAGGCCTTACTTTATTTGTTTTGCAGAAAAAATGAGGCACGAAGTCCCCAGATTCGGCATGGTCTCCAACATCCACCCAAAACTGTTGAGTTGGTGGGAGGATCTGCACTCCAGCGACAAAGCTATCGTCAGGAAACACTTGGGTAATCTACCATCTCTCTTGGAAATCTAGCCTAACAAAATGATAATAGAGGCTGCTACCATGTTTTAGGATCGTGAAAGGTCCGTGTTCCGCTTTGGGAACATCGAAATGGCACCTTTGATAGAAGAGATAGGAGGGCTGGCTAACCTAGTATGGGAAACTCCGGGGTTGTGGATGCCTGAGAACCGCACATGCAAAAGTTTCCTCAAAATGATGGGTCTGAAAAAGGACGCAGAATTGGTATGTTTTGAGGATTCATACATTTCTTTTGACTACTTGTACGAAAGGTATGGCTACAGCAAATCATACCTTACCTACCATCACGAGTTTGTTATCACCTCTCTGGGACACGTCCATTGCCGAGTGTTCGTGTTTATGGTTTGCTTTTTGGGTTTGATCGTGTTCCCGATGAAGAAGGAAAGGATCCATACCAGGCTAGCCATGGTAACTAAGACCATAATGGAAGGGGTAAATGGGCAAGATTTCAGCATTGTGCCCATGATCATTGCAGACATATATCGACCTTTAGAAAGGTGTCAACAAGGAGCAAAGCATTTCAAAGGTTGCAATTTATTACTTCAACTCTGGCTCATGGAAGATCTCCAAAAAGGCAAATATTGACAGGATATTCACCGTAGAATGTGGGATGACCACATTGCTTTCCATCACCCAAAGCGAATGAATTATATCCCTGAAATGTTTGCTCAGCTTGAAAATGCTGAGGGATGGGTTGAGCTGTTTGATAACTTGACTGAAGAACAGGTTCAATGGATGTTTGAATGGTTTCCAATGGATGAGTTCATCATTTGATCCCGAGACGCATCTTTTGTGATACTGATTGGTCTAAGGGGGACATACCCTTACGTCCCTCTTCGAGTTATGAGGCAAGTAGGAAGGAAGCAAGTCATCCCTAGGGTCGAGAAGATGAGCCATCTTTGAGCTGACTTTCAAAATAATGACAGTCCTCACAAGTGCCAAGCTCAGTACCTGTGGCACTGCAAGGTTATACTTGAGAAAGACACCATCGAGCCAGACAGGTATCACGCTGATTGTACCCCTTTCTATCTTTGTTGGTTAGAAGAGGATCTGGGTGGTCAGAGCGAGCCGGGGTACGTCCGAGGTCACATGGTTATAGATGAAAGGGCCGAGGCACAAGTCAAATACAACCAAATACGCAAAAGGATCTGGTAAAGTGAGGATGGCCACTACAAGATACATGAGTCCAACAAAAAACTGATCGAGGAATGGAAGGACATGGCTATCAGCACCAACAAGAGGCTAGGGTACTTGAAACGAGGTATAATCGAGCTGGAAGAAAAGTTCATCAAAAGAATTGAAGATTGTCAAAAGGCCGAGGGAGCTGCAGGAGGATACCTAGCCAGAATCTACCTGTTGCTGGGACTTCGCGAGCTGGGAAAACTGTACAAGGAAAGCAAGAATGTCGAGTCTGGGGAAGGTCCTTCTGGGACCAAGTAGATAGGAGTGTCTTTATTTTTCTATCAATGTAATAAGGCCAACGGCCATTAGTGACTTTTATTTTTTCGTCTATCGTTTTGGGATTTTTCTATTTTTCTTAATCTATTTTTCTTAATCAATAAAATGAGGCATTTAGCGTTTTAAGTTCTCCAAATCAATTTGACGCTAGGCCTACCTCGGGCACAAAGAGGTTCCTAACTTAGGACACGCTTTCATTTCTGCATTATGTGTTTAAATACCGCAATATTCTTTTCATGATCCTCACTGAATTGGTTACCTTTTGTTTTTATTTTCTTTCTTACTCCCCTCTCCAAAGGTTAGTTCGTGCATTCTGGCATCATCAGCCTATCGCACCAGATCCAAGGACCCTCCACCTACTCCTCCTCCTAGTCCTCCTAAGGGCAAAGACAGAGGCAAAAGTAAGATGGAAGAGTCCAGCGGCTCCAGAAAGGAGAATATGATTGAACGGGTAGAGGCCACTGATGGACGAGGAATTCAGGTCCTGCATGAGAACATGTCACCACTTGAACAGAAATTGCTGAAGTTTTAGGAAGAACTCGATCAAGTCTAAAATCTGGCCAATTTGTCATTTTCCCTCAACGTCCCTGACGTCAACCTTCCAAATTCTCAAAATCCCGCACCTTGACAAAATATCCCAAGACAACAAAATCATCCCGCACCTCACCATCACACCACTCCCCCAAAGAACCAAACTCTCCTGACGCAGTGCAATGCTTTCCACACCTCAAATAACACTCCACTACTCATCCCAGAACCTCAAAACCCCACAAAAGACCATTTTCACACCTATAACAATCCCATCTATGTGGAAACCATGACCCATTCCACTCCGCCTATCCCACAGGTGTCCGAGTCTGACGATTATCCAGAAACTGGCCGAAGAGCTTAAGAAACTAACCAACTGAGTACATGGTGTTGAAGAAACCAAGGGTATTGAAGGGTTGAATTATGAGGACCTTTGTATCCAACCAGATGTCGAACTGTCCGAGGGGTACAAACCTCCAAATATTGAAATGTTTGACGGTATTGGTGATCCGAGAGTCCATCTGAGGACCTATTGCGACAAATTGGTTGGCATGGGAAAGGACAAAAGAATCAGCATGAAGCTGTTCATGAGGAGTTTGAAGGGAGACGCACTATCTTGGTACATCAGCCAAGACCCTAAGAAATGGTCAAACTGGGTAAGCATGGCATCTGATTTCATGGGCAGGTTTAGATTCAACACAGAGAACGCACCGGATGTGTTCTACATTCAAAATTTGAAGAAGAAAACCTACAGAAACCTTTTACGAGTATGCTACTCGCTGGAGGTCCGAAGTCGCTAAAGTCAGACCTGCTCTAGAGGAAGAACAGATGAACACGTTCTTTGCCCGGGCTCAGGACCCGCAATATTATGAATGGTTAATGATGGTTGAAGGCCACAAATTCTCTGACATCATCAAATTGGGTGAGCGGATTGAAGAAGGTATTAAAAGCGGTATGGTTACAAATTTTGAAGCCTTGCAAGCCACTAACAAGGCTCTACAGCACGGTGGTGTGTCTAAGAAGAGAGACGTGGGAGCCGTAATGGTTGCACAAAGAGCCAAGTCCCCACTCAAATACCAAACCTATCCAACACCTCCACTCACATACCATCCAACCCCGAATTACCAAGCACCCTCACCAAATTACCAAGCTCCACCACCTTCCTACCAAGCTCCACCGCCCACATATCAACCTGCTTCGCCCAGATATTCACAACCCGCTCCTGTCTACCACACTTATAATTCCCAGCCATCCCATTACCAATCACCCCCTGCACGCCAAAACTTCCCTAGACCTCGTCCCAATTTTGATCGCCGCCCTCCAAAGCAATACACCGCCATAGCCGAGCCCATTGACCAGTTGTATGAGAAGCTCAAAGCTGCTGGTTATGTTACACCTACCCCTGCTGCCACCTCTGAGAACCCTTCTCAATGGGTTAACTCAAACAAATCCTGTGCATACCATTCCGGAATGAAAGGACATACCATCAAAGAATGCCGCTCTCTGAAGGACAAAATACAGGCTCTCATTGACAACAAGATTATTGTCGCAAAAGACCCCGCTTTAAAACGTCTGCGACAATACTCTGCCAGACCATAAGGGTAGAGGTATCCATATGATTGAAATAGAAGATGATTGGGATCCCGAGGGGTCAATCGAGTTGATCATAGAAAGCGATGACCCAAAGAAACCTGCAGTCACTCTCAAACCGATCATAGTCCAGATTCATCCATCTGAGATCGCTGAGGCGAATATGTCTATACCATTTGAGTTTGAAGCAGCGCCACCTGCAATGTCACCAGTGCCAATTGAAGTTGAGATTGTATCTCCAGCAAATGCATCGACATCATTCGAGATCGCAGTCTTGCCACCCCGAACACACATTCCGTTTGAAGTAAGGATGGCTCCACCAATTCTGGTGGTAATGTCAACCACGCCACCCTTCTATTCAAACGTTATCCCTTGGGGCAACACAGTCGAGGCGAGAACGAAAGGCAAGGTCAGGTCTGAGGAAGCAGTCACAGCACAAGGTATGACAAGAACTGGTAGAGTCTACACCCCTAAGAATCTGGCCGAGTCAAGCAAGCAGGCTGCCAACCGGCCTCCTCTTATCGAAATAGGTCCCGATGAACTTTAGAGAAAGGTATAGGCTAAGGAGTATTCATTCATCGACCAGCTGAACAAGACACCGGCACAGATATCCATCTTCTCTCTACTACTGAATTCCAAAACACACAGAAATGCTTTGTTGAAAATGTTAAGTGAAACATATATGCCAAACAACATCACTAGTGGGGAAATGGACAATATGGTAGGTCAGGTACTGGAGAGCCATAAAATCACTTTTCATGAGGACGAGCTACCACCTGAAGGATTGGGGCACAACAAAGCGCCGCACATCACAGTGTAATGCGAAGATCATTTCATCACAAGAATCTTGGTCGATGGAGGTTCCAGTCTTAACATCTGTCCGTTGATAACACTCAAGAAATTGGGTAAAGGGCTACATGAGATAAGGGATGGAGCAATCAATGTGAAAGCCTTCGACGGTTCCCAGAGGTCCACCATGGGGGAGATCAATCTATGTCTGCAGATGGGACCGACTTGGTTGGAAGTGGATTTCCAGGTGATAGATGTGTCAGCATCCTACAACCTGTTGTTGGGACGACCCTGGATTCATGCTGCTAGGGCCACATCATCAACACTACATCAGGCGGTAAAATTCGAGTGGAACCACCAAGAGGTGATTATTCATGGTGACGGTAGCAACCCTATTTATAGTCGTCAAACTATTCCGGTGATTGACGGAAAAAGGAAGATATGCGGAGGAGCTTACCACCACATTGAACGGTTCAATGCTATCGACAAGGACAAGTGGTGGGACAACAAGATTGAGAGCATCGTAAACTGGAGAGGATATGAGCCAGGCAAAGGGCTCAGTAAGAACCTCCAAGGGATCACGAAGCCCATAAAGCTCAAGGAACATGGCACCACTTTTGGTCTGGGGTATGAGTACACTTGGCAGGAATTCAACGACTGGTCACCAACTTGGCGCGGTCCCTATTAACCTTTGGAGCAGCCGATACCTTATCTTGAGCAGAATTTCAAGCAGGCCGACACTATTTACGATTCAGATGAGGAAGAAGCACTTGTAATAATGAGGAGTTTGTTCCTAGAGGATGAATATATGGATTGTTGTGTTGTTCTCGAGGGGGAGTGGGAGGAAGGCCCTTCCATACAGACTGTAATCAAGGGGACATATCTCAAGAACTGGTCTATCAAGACAATAAAAGCCCGACAAGCCTCGGGGTAGCAAGGCTAAAACAAGAATTATTTACTGTTTTATTTACTAAATGATTTTCCTTTTCCTGCATTTTCCAATTTCTGCAATAAAGATCTTCAATGTTCAAAACAGTTATTTAATCTATCAAAGAATCTTCTAAATTTCTCTTACGAATCTGATATTATTGCTATTGTTTTCTCTCATTACTTTATTTATACAGAATTATTATTACTTGTCTTGATGAACCGATGACTGTGACATGCAACAAGACAACGCAGCAAACAGACATTGCTTCAGATAAAGACGACATACCTGACGAGATTGTAAAAGAAGTTAAGAACTTTGAGAACAGACCTAAGTCTAACCTGGATGAGACCGAAATTATCAACCTGGGGGATTAAAAAAACATCAAGGAGACTCGCATCAGCATTCATTTATCACCATCTGAAAAGAAAGAATACATAGAGTTTCTAAGAGAGTATGAGGATGTATTTGCATGGTCGTATGATGACATGATTGGTCTAAGTATGTCAATTGTGGCTCACAAATTGCCAACCAATCCAATGTGTCCACCAGTGAAACAAAAGCTTGGAAAGTTCAAACCCGACATGTGTTTGAAAATCAAAGAAGAAATTACCAAGCAGATCAATGCCAAAGTTCTCCGAGTAGTGGAGTACCCGACATGGTTAGCCAACATTGTACCTCTGTCAAAGAAGGACGGGAAGGTTAGAGTCTACGTCGACTACCGGGATCTCAACCGGGCCAGTCCGAAGGATGACTTCCCCTTGCCAAATATACACATTCTGATTGATAACTGCGCCAAACATGAATTACAGTCCTTCGTGGATTGCTTCGCTGGTTATCACCAAATTTGGATGGATGAGGAAGATGCTGAGAAAATGGCGTTCATTACGCCATAAGGAGTGTATTGTTACAAGATGATGCCATTCGGCCTAAAGAATGCTAGGGCCACTTACATGAGGGCCATGATCACCATATTCCATGACATGATTCACAAGGAGATCGAGGTGTACATGGATGATATCATTATCAAATCAAAGAAAGCTGCTGATCACATGGAGAATTTGGGGAAGTTCTTCAATAGATTGTGAAAATACAATCTGAAACTAAACCCCGCGAAGTGTGCATTCGGGGTTCCTGCTAGGAAGTTGTTGGGATTTATTGTAAGCCGTCGGGGAATAGAATTGGATCCGTAAAAAGTCAAAGCCATTCAAGAGCTACCACCACCAAGGAATAAGAAAGATGTGATGAGTTTCTTGGGCAGGCTTAATTACATCAGCCGGTTTATAGCACAATCTACAGTCATCTGTGAGCCAATCTTTAAGATGCTAAAGAAGGACGCTGCGACCGAGTGGACCGATGATTGTCAAAAGGCTTTTGATAGAAGCAAGGAATATTTGTCAACACCGCCAGCCCTAGTACCGCCTGATCCAGGCAGACCTCTGTTACTCTAGCTTACCGTGTTAGATGGAGCTTTCGGCTGCATTCTGGGGTAGCACGATTAAACAGGAAGGAAGGAACAAGCTATTTATTACCTCAGCAAGAAGTTCACTCCATATGAGGCACGATATTCTCTATTAGAGCGTACCTCTTGTGCTCTAACTTGGGTCGCCTAAAAGCTGAGACATTACTTCTGTGCCTACACAACATATCTCATAACAAGGATGGATCCATTAAAGTATGTCTTTCAGAAGCCCATGCCCACAGGTAAGCTAGCTAAGTGGCAAATCCTGCTGAGCGAATTCGACATTGTTTACATGACTCAGAAGGCAGCTAAAGGACAAGCTCTGGCAGACCATATTGCTGAGAATCCCGTGAATGGAGCATACGAACCCTTGAAAACATATTTTCCTGATGAAGAGGTATCATTCATAGGAGAAGATATTACAGAATCCTATGATGGTTGAAAGATGTTCTTTGATGGAGCAACAAACTTCAAGGGAGTTGGTAGTGGAGTAGTCCTAGTATCAAAGACGGGTCAGCATTATCCGATATCCGCCAAATTCAGGTTCCCTTGCACCAACAACATGGCCGAGTGTGAAGCCTGCATCTTGGGGCTCAATATGGCCATTGACATGAACGTCCAGGAACTGTTAGTGCTTGGTGATTCAGACTTATTGGTACATCAGGTACAAGGAGAATGGGAAACAAAGAATTCCAAGATACTTCCATATCTACACTACGTACATGAATTAAGAAAAAATTCACAAAGATAGAGTCCCGGCACGTCCCCAGAATCCAGAATGAGTTCGCCGATGTATTAGCTACTTTGTCCTCAATGATCCAGCATTCGGATAAGAATTTCATCGACCCTATTCCCATAAAGGTCCATAATCAGCCAGCTTACTGTGCCCATATGAAAGAAGAAGCAGACGGAAATCCTTGGTTTCATGACATCGATAAGTACTTGGCTAAAGGAGAATACCCCGAGCTCGCAAATTCCACTCAGAAACACACACTTCGGAGATTGTCCAACAATTTCTTCCACAGTGGAGGAATCCTGTATAGGAGGACTCCTTATTTTGTGTTATTAAGGTGTGTTGACGCAAAAGAAGCATCAAAACTGCTGGAAGAAATTCATGCTGGGACCTGTGGCCCACATATGAACGATTTTATTTTAGCAAAGAAAATACTCCGAGCTAGTTACTTTTGGATGACTATGGAAAAGGACTGCATCCAGTATGTTCGAAAATGCCACCGCTGCCAGATACATGGGGATATGATAAAGGTGCCTCCAAGTGAGCTCAATGCAACCAGCTTACCATGGTCGTTCGCCGCTTGGGGTATGGACGGTATTGGACCAATTGATCTTGCCACTTCCAATGGCCATAGGTTCATTTTGGTTGCCATTGAATACTTCACTAAATGGGTCGAAGAAGCCTCCTACAAAGCAGTTACTAAGAAAGTCGTGGCCGACTTTGTCCACGACCGCATTGTTTGTCAGTTCGAAATTCCAGAGTCAATCATCACCGACAATGGTTCTAATCTCAACAGTGACTTGATGAAAGCTATGTGTGAAACTTTCAAGATCAAACACAAGAATTCCACCGCATATAGACCTCAGATGAATGGAGCCGTAGAGGCCGCTAACAAAAACGTCAAGAAGATACTAAGAAAGATGATAGAAAGGCACAAGCAGTGGCATGAAAAGTTATCATTCGCTTTACTAGATACCACAGCACTGTCTGCACATCAATAGGGGAAACTCCCTATATGCTAGTTTATGGTACAGAGGCTGTAATTCCTGCCGAAGTGGAGATTCCATCTCTAAGAATTATACAAGAAGTCAGGCTCAGCGATGCAGAGTAGGTAAGAAGCCGTTATGAGAAATTAGCCCTCATAGACGTGAAGAGAATGAATGCAGTATGTCATGGTCAACTATATCAGAACAGAATGGCCAGGGCCTTCAACAAGAAATTCAAGCCGAGACGATTCACACCAGGGCAACTGGTGTTAAAGAAAATCTTTCCACATCAAGATGAAGCCAAGGGGAAGTTCTCTCCCAACTGGAAAGGTCCGTACATGGTTCATAGAGTGTTGGCAGGAGGAGCACTCAGACTTGCAGAAATGGACGGAGAAGTTTGGCCGAAACCGATCAATTCAGATACAGTTAAGCGCTACTATGTGTAATCTTTATGCTTTCTCAATGATGTAATTTGAACTATGCCTGACCTGATTCCCGTTTAAGAGGGGATACGTAGGCAGCCCTATGGGTTCGGTCACAATTCAATAAAAATTTATTTTCCCCGCAATTAGAAACTGAGGCAGAATTTTGAGGAGGGCCCTCAAAATTCCGAAGCGAGTAGCAGTCCACAAGCATTCACCCAACCAAGTGGGGCAGAATTTTGAGGAGCCAATCGCCGCGCGAGCAGCAGTAAGAGGTGTCCACCCAGCAAACTGGGGCAGAATTTTGAGGAGGACCCTCAAAATTCCGCAGCAGGAGAGGTTGCAATGTCTCGAGCCGTGTCATGTCGTCGGTTTATCTAAAACTATTCTAGATTATATATTAGATCTTACAAAATTCATGCATATTTATTTCTTCTGAAGCAGCTTGTTTAGCGGACGCTACCCCAATGACGCAAACAATATCATCATGATCAAGCAAATGAGCCAAGCAGGGCTAGCAGGAATGCGAACTAACCTTTCTCCTTTACAAAACTCACGATCTTTCTTTGGATGCAGGCACAAAATTGCAAAAGCCCCAAAACATATTATCCGCTCAAAGGACATATATCGTTCCTCAAACTCGTCACGCCAACACTTATTATCAGCACAAACAATGCTTAATTATCACAATGCTCTACCACAATTTAACACCAGCTAAGAATTTATGTTGTCCTTCCTTAAATATTCCATAAGGCTACCTTTCTGCCTTCCGAGACTAAGCGCAATCTCCATCCTCATTCAAATATTGCATAAGGTTACCTTTCTGCCTTCCGATACTAAGCACTGTCTCCATCTGCATTCGCATATTGCATAAGGCTACCTTTCTGCCTTCCGAGACTAAACGTTGTCTCCATCTGCATTCGCATATTGCATAAGGCTACATTTCTGCCTTCCGAGACTAAACGATGTCTCCATCTGCATTGGCATATTGCATAATGCTACCTTTCTGCCTTCCGAGGTTAAACGGTACATCCATTTACTTCTAAAAAAGCAACCAATGCCTCTAACATTATTTACTGCGCTTTCCTTTTGGGCTAAGCTCTTCCCCTTTAATTCGCAAGGCTAAGATCTGCCTTGTCAGCATCATACTATTGCATCTTCATGGGCTGAAATATCGCCAACTTATCCAAAGGCGTCATCGTTCGGATGCACCATCTTCA
The DNA here is from genome assembly GCA_005239525.1 of Nicotiana knightiana. Classification (NCBI taxonomy): domain Eukaryota; kingdom Viridiplantae; phylum Streptophyta; class Magnoliopsida; order Solanales; family Solanaceae; genus Nicotiana; species Nicotiana knightiana. The sequence goes on from ML431318.1 coordinate 71,570, forward strand.
TGGCCCGGGAACACTATGTCATGGCCTGAGGATCTCTTTTATCAGCTTGCATATCATTATTCAAAGGTGTCATGGTTCGGAGGCACCATATCCATGGCCTGAGAACGTCATTTCATGGCCTGCGAATCGTGCATCAAGAAATTCATAGCCCAGGACATCATGGTCTAAAGACGTCATCCTTAACTGTCCAAAGACAGCATTCGTAGTCCAACTGGAACATGCACCATGTTTAAATTACGCACAATATGTTTGTATTACTCATTTGCAGGTAACCCGACAAGAAACAACCATCATGGAAGGTGCCGTCCCATCCCAGTTCTCCTAACTACCCCGTAAGCCGCTTGTTCACCCAACCTTGCACTTTGTGTCTACTTCACCGGTGGTTCCTGAACTACATATGGCCTGATTCTTGTAAAACCAGGGATATGTAGGTAGCTCAGAAACCAGGGTGCGGCCCGAACCTTTCAAACTATTTCCACTCGGTCAAATTGGGCATCATATCTTTACCCGACAACTCTTCCATCCTTCCCAGGTAAAGATGCGCAGCTGTTGATACCCAATTTCTCCTCAAAACTATTTTTAAACTTGCATATATACCTTCAAAATCACTTTTTATAATAATTGGTATTTTTCCATAATTTTCTATTTTTTATGAATTTATTTTCTAATTTATTCAGTACTTTACATCCAATAATTATTCATAAATTGCATTACAAATAATTTCAAAATATCTCTTAGCTCAATATATCATTTTTTATCCTATTAGGATTTAGTTATTTCACAAATTAGCCAATTTGGCATTATGTGGCTATAATCACAACAATTTTGCAATTATAGCCTAATTGTACATTTTATGCTATTATAATTCAATAATCAGTCGTTTTATATTTTAAATACTAGTTAATTACCTTAATTTCACCTATTTAGCCTTCATTTCATTTTATGTAATTGTTAGCTATTTTTATTAATTATTTATCTATTTAATTGGGTATTTGACAATTAGCCCCTTTCTATTAAAGTTATAGCCTAATTTAATATGACCCCAACCCAATTGAAACTAGCCCAAGACCCAATCGAATTAACCCAAGACCCCAGGCCCAATCCATTAAATTCACCTGACCCAATCCTATGTGTAATCTAGACCATTGATCAAATTTGATCAACGGCCCAGATTCACTCTTACCATTAATAACCCTAAAGACTACCCCTCTCATCCTCATTTGCCCCCGTCTCACTTCTCTCACAATCCATCTGGTTCTCTCTAGGTTCTCTCTAGAACCTTCCATCTCCCATCCCCTCCGATGGACTCCGTCCATCTTCTCCGGTCACCTCCCTCGCCGGAAGTTATGTCCTCTCACACTCTCCTAGCCTCTACTTCACCCCACGCTAGTTTGATACTACCCTGAGGTCCTCAGGTGAACCTGGAGTGGTTCAACTCCCACACATGGTCCTTCACACCATTTTTCGGCCACCTCTAGCCGTTCGAGTAAGATATATGACATTTGGGATTTAAACCAGTAATATTTTTGAGGTTTTCTTATCTTTCTAGGTTTTCTTTGAAACCCTAACTCTTAAAACTCCCCGATTCTTTTATATCTATGATAGATCTGTGTATACTTTAAGCTATTTCGTTGTTTTCTCAAAGATTTCAGATATTCTGTAAAAACGACTCTTCGTTTTCAACTAGGGTTTCATGACCCCATTTTAAAATAATTTTCCTATGATTTCTCAGTATTATCTTAGGGTCTCTACTGTGTTTTAGTATTTTATTTAAGCTTCTCTTCTTTATCTGGCTCGTTGTGATGAAATCCCTAATTTTCTAGTCCTAAACCCTAAGTTCCTGACTTTGTCTTTGATATTGTTTGCATATGTATGAACTTTATGATTATCTAATGTTTTACCCTATGTTGTTTATCTATGTCTCTGATTCTTTCCTTGCTTTTTCGCTTACATTGCTGTTTACCCTATAAGTTCATGTGAATCCCTAATTTCATATGTTTTCACTACTAGGGTTTCTAACTTCTTGCCTGTTATTTATTCAATTCATGTTAATCTCCTTTAATTGATGTTATTCCTGTTCGAATCCCTGATTCTATATAATTTTACTTTGTTAGGGTTCCTGGTTTATTATTTGAATCCCTGATTCCTTGTGATTTGAAAAACCTTACTAATTTTTTATGAGATATTCTTACTGATTTCCGACCTTTAACTTATTTCTTACCTTGCATGGTTGATTTACTGTTAATTGATCCCTGTTTCCTTAATTAAAATCTGATGAACCTAGTCTCAATTGCATACTTGTGTTGGGTTGAAATTGTTTCCTTATATGGTATATGCATGGGAACTTTCCTTATTTGTTATTTGCCTATTAGCCGTTTGAATTTAACCCCTTCAATCAAGGGATACTTATGCTGATTTCACACTGTTTGAATATTCCTTAAGCTGTACATGGTCCTTTTCCTTATTTTTTACTCACCGTTTGAATAACTCCCTTAACTATGGGAGTACTTGGGATGATTTCACTAGGATTGATACTAAGTTCCATAATCGTTAATTGATTCTGGTTTTTACCTTATTTTAACCCAGCTTTCAAAAACTATATAGAAGTATGCTCTTCTCTCATTTTTATACAGAATTGATCTGTTCAACTATCTCTCTCTCACAAATAAAAACACTCTGCTCTCTCTTCTATGCTAGATACTACTATTCTAAGTTAGCCGGCTGTAAGCCAAGGCTAATTATTGTGCATCTCCTACTTCCTCTTTGTGTTACTGCTTTCCTCATTTCACTGGTATGTTCTAATTTAGATTTCAGTCATCAAACCAACATGTTTCTATCACTGTTGTAATTCAGTGTGTTTCTAATTTGCTTTTACTTATTATTCAACATATAACTAGGATCCTGAACTCCCCTCTTCATGTTTAGATATGCCTTACTTGTTTATGACCATCATGTTTATGTATACTTAGCACCTGATTTCTTACGTGAATCTCCATGCCTATGAATGATACATTAGTTTAATCATGGTCTTAGTTGTTTTGGTGTTAATCTAGACTAATACTTTACTGTACCCCTAATCCTCTGGACACTTAGGAGCTTCTGATGGTATGCCTTTATGTGTGTCTGCCTGCTACATGTTTGCTCTCACATGTTCTATATTTGTTCCTCAAATCCCATTATCCTTGTTTGTGATTGTTGGACTATCCCTGATCCTTTGTGTGATGCTGAACTTTTATTCCAATCAAGTTTTCCTCTTCAAAACTGTTTTCTTACTTACCCTTTCTCAAAACTGTTTTCTTACTTAAACCCTTTTAAAAAAATAAAAAGCACTCTCACATATACTCTTAGAAGTCTAGGTTCTTCCCCTTCTGTGTGAGCATTGCCTTAGGACCCTTGAACTCCCTCTGAACTTAGACACACAGAGGATGGCCATTCCACACTGCACTTACTATTTTTACTATGAAATCTGGGTGTGAGCACTTCCCAAGAGCCCTTGAGGTCCTTAGGGAACTCTGACACACCCGGATTATGAGAAGGTTGTAAAATAATACCTGGCATTGAGGACTTGGAGACTTGAGCCTATTCTGTAGGCTCCCTATAGTTAACTTCTTATTTTCCTTCTCTTTCAGTTGTGTAATTCGTATTCAATGGTGTGTAATAATTATTTGTAAATAACTCTGGGGTCGGATAGTGAAAAATGGGTAGGTGATATGCATGTTGTAATATAATTAAGGGTAGAGACCATGTTTTCTAGGTTTATCATTTCTCTATGTGCAATAGCAGCCATGTTTAGGAACACCATGTCGTGCATTAGTGATGTGTGGCTAGAATTTATGGTTTAACACGTTATGTGCCTTAAATTTTATGTGCGTTAATGATAAAAATATACTTTGTATGTGCATAATGGAGTCTATTTCATGTGTAGGTGAATTGGAGATGGAAGCCGAGCTAAATTGATGCAAAAACGTCGAAAATACGCTCAAGAGGCGAAGAGGAGTGCACCGGGCTATAGCCGCGCGTTTGAGCCTTAAGGCCAGGCCTGACCTAGCTTTATCCAGGCGTTTGAGCCTTAAGGCCAGGCCTAGGCTGGCTTTATCCAGGCGTTAGAGCCATAATGCCAGGCCTGGCCTGGCTTTATCCAGGCGTTTGGGCCATAAAGCCAGGTCCCTGGTCTGGTCCAATCCGAGTTTTGAAGATTTTAAGTGTTTCCCGGTTTGAATAGAAGTCTCCTACACGTTTAGGGTTTGTCCTAAACATATAAATAGACCCAAAAACACAACTTGAAGAAGGGGGATGCCATTAGAGACAAGAGACGCCTGTGGAATATGGCTCAGAGAAGCAAAACATTGATTTTTACATCTTTTATTCATTACTTTGTAGTTTAATTATGCAAGTTATTTTGGGTTTGATTC
>ML431318.1:76134-103451 GCA_005239525.1 Nicotiana knightiana
ACACCTTATTGTAGTTAATCTTTATTTTTAATATTTTTATTCAGTTGTAGTTTAAACAACACCAAGTGAATGTTTAGTATTCTGATAGCTTGCATGATATGTTAACTCCCTGTGGGATCGACTCTGGGCATAATACCCCGGATTATAATTGCAACGCCCGCTTAGTCTTTTATTAGACATAGTTGAGCGTGATCAATTAGATATCATGCTACTTAGGATTTATGTATATTCAACATCTCATCTCAATGCTTAGAAATCCTGACTGTAGCATAAATAATTACAATAAAATAAGTTGCTATTACGTGATTCTTCCTATGTTCTAAAATTTCACTAGAAGTAGTGTCTTAGGATAAATAAGTTGTAATCATGCCTCATCATGCCATACACATAGAGATCCTGTTCTAGGTGAATAACCATTAAAATCTGTCACCTATGCTATTCCTGAAATTGTGCATAATGCTATGATTTTATATGCATTTAGAAATCATGTTAAAGTTATTACACATCATGCTGCATTAGATATCTTGCTATAGGATCGTATCTATTTAACTGCATTTAGTCTAAACACAGAACAGTCCCCTGTTCTCAGCAACTGGTAATTTGTCTTTGTACATCTTCACACCTAGAATCACATGTTATTAGCTAAAACAACTTAGAGTCATTAACCAATCTGAATAACTATTGCATGTTATCCAACACTTAGGCAAGACTTAGGTAATTAACTTAAGAAAGATAAAATCAAAACTGTCTTTGTGATCATGTTTAACTGCCAGCATGCTTAAAACCAGTAGGCAAGCCTGATTAAGACTTCCTCTCTGAGTTATGCAATAATATTTCTATCACCTAGATACCATGTTTTTGGATTTTGAATTAATATGGACCGTAATTGTGTATGAGACGTGCTACTTATGTGCACTGTGTGTGGAGGAATATTTGAGCCTTTATCTGTTTTCTATGCTTTCCTTTATCTGCAGTCCTACTTGTTTTGTTATTTGTCTCCTGAGGGTCTGCCTAGTACTTCTTTTTAGGATAGAAGTCCTAATTTCCTCCAGGACTGATAGGAAGGGATGGGTAACAACATACAATAGAGGTCGAGACCAACACTCGTTTTAATAACCTTACGGGGTGGGAAGGGTAGAATATGGATATGATGACCGGTGCGCTAATACCACATGTAGCCCCTCTTCGAGGAGTGATTACCGGATATTGCATTGATGTGATCCATATTATTAACCTAGGACACCTTTATATGCTAGCTCGTAATTCCTTTTCAAAAGATAATCTTCTTTACTGTTTTTCTAAACATCTACATGTTTAAAACTTAAATACCCTCTTATTTGAGCCTTTACTTGTTATTTGCTAGTTGTACAAATTCACGAAACCATTTGGCCGGGAACCACACTTGTGAATCCTAAGGGGTGCCTAAAACTTTCCCCTTAGGATAATTTCAAGCTTTTACCCAAATCTCTGGTTAGCAACGTAGTTATAAATGAACCCCTTAGGTGCCCTAACGCACTGTTAAAATCTTTAGGTGGCGACTCTTCAACATATGCAAACCCCTTTCCCAAAAGGAAAGAGTTGTCCCAACCAATGTCATAAACCCGATATTCCACAAGGAAAAAATGGGGCGCGACACCACCTCCATGGATTTATGCTAGGGTTTCTATCCACTGAAGCACTCTCAGTTTTGAGGCGAAGGGGTGGCTAACCTTTCTTTACAGCAAACTGGACCCGTGTCAGAATGAGACTTAACTTTCTAATTCCTCGGGTAGTTCTGTTTGTTTCTATTATGGTCGGGTACCCTATTAATATGGGTGCCGTGATGTCGGCCAACATCTCAGTGATTGCTCGACAAGATGACTCATCCTACCCGTATCAAAACACTATTACAGAATAGCTCACATATGTAAGGGTAGAGCCAAGGGATTATGACACAAAGGTAAAGTCGTAGAATCCTTTTACTTGGTATTCACTGATGAATGCGAACAATCCGAAGAAGAAAGTTGAACCTTGTACCACTGGGGGCCAGTCTGATGAGCCAGCTATGGTAGCTGCTGAGGTAGTTGATGTTCCATCCATTTTGGCTGACCCTTCCTCCAGTGCCGCAGCTATGCCTCCGCCATTATCCACGACCTATACTACAGGTCCTTCCACAACTCCCACCTTGACTTTGAAGCTGGTGCCCATGCCTACTGCCCCACTCGTTGTGCTGCGAGTCTCCCAAACATTGGCGAGCCTTAACAACTAGATACAAACAACCACTGTAATGCTGTCTAACTTATCCAGTATTGTGGCAACACAGAATTCTGTTCATGCACCTTAGTTTCCTCAACAGTTGAGGAGACATTGAAGAAGATCCTAGAGATCCAGAACACTATTATGACTACCTTGGGACAACACGGGTCAGTGATCGAAGAATTGGTAAAAGAAGTAAAGAAGATGAGAAAGTCCCAGGCTAGAAATAAATTAGTGGACAAGCTCTAGAGGCAGGTGACCAGGCTTGTTACAGCCGAAGAAATTCCATTTGACATGCTGATTGACCCACACCATTGGGGCCCAGATCCTACAACACCAACAACACTAGTGGCACCAGCTGGCCAGTTTGACGAGCCAGACCTTGCTGCTGACACTGCCGAGACAGTGCGTCGGATGTTCACCAACCCAGCCATACCCATAGTTAAGGATGATGAGACTCAGTTGGATGAGACTGAGGGCGGTGACATTGTCGGGGACAGAGAGATGTCTAAGGAGCCATAGGGAGTTTTCTTCACTCTTTCCTCTCTTTTACTCTTATTTTGTTAAGCATTAGGGATAATGATTATCTTTATTCGGGGGGGAGGGGGGGGGGGAGTTTATTGATCATATTTTATACATTCTGAGACATTTGGTCTTTAATAACATGATATTATTCTCTCTTTCTTATTATGTATATATTCTCTCTCTTTCTCTCATTATGTATATTCATTCTATCTTCAATAGTTTTTTCTTAGTAACTTCTTTATTAGTTGTTTGTTTGATTTGGTAGCTTCTTTATTTGATTTAGTAGCTTCTTTTTGTGTTTTAGTAGATAATAAGCCTTTGATTTGCTTAATGTCACGGTTCTTTCCAAAGGTAGTTGTTGTGTGGACCGGGTGACTCGTCCCAATGATGAATGACATGACAACCTTCTTAAGGGAATGAGTCCATTTTTGTTTTAGGTATAATACTAGTAATAATGAATAAAAATACCTTAAGGTCATGCATAAAGAGTCAACCATGCTTCAATTGGTACCAACCCACTTAACTACGTGCTTATGGTTAGAGACAAGTTTTTTTGAAAGAAATAGCTCTATTTAATGACTTTGTGACTTGTGTTGACTTTGGCAATCATCGAGTGGTTTAATTGGACCATAGTGATATTTAAACTTGAATGTGGTCGTTGTGGGCCTCGACTCTGTCCTCTTTGACGATCTGGTTGGGTGAAGGGGTGAGATGAATTGTTGCTAGTCCAAGTATCCGTGGGAAGGGTCTAGAATTTGCCACGAATATGTTTCAAGGTGAAATCCTAAGTTTTTCTTGGGTTGAGAAGAGATTGTAGGCTCTACGTGGCACGTTTGAGTTTTTATATTGCCAACCAATGTCATTATCCCTAGTCAACCCCTTTGATCCTCTAGCCTTTCTCATTTGATAACCATGTTACAAGCCTTTACCCGTTTTTTCGTGACCCTCTCTTGACACCCAAGCTTTCCTTAACACTCTTGTGAAACAATTGGCTCAAGCGTAAGTTTGGGGGAGAGAAAAGGAACATTAACAAGGTATCAAGGCACAAAAAGAGAAAATAAATAATGAGAAGAAAGGCAAGAGAAGAAAAATAAAGCAAAAAAGTGGAAGAGTTGAAGGGATTAAAAGAGAGGTAATGATCCCATACACGAACAAATCAAAAGGGGAGATAAGAATAAAATGATCAAGACAAAGTGATGTTAAGTCTCTCTAGTCCCCAATGAAAAGAAAGTGCCTCTAAGAATTGGGAAAGTGTGAGCTAAAAAATGAAAAATAGAGTGCTCAAGGAAAGGTGTAACCACTCACTCATATGATATCTGATCCTTCTACAAAAGCCTTCATTACATCCCGAAAGAAGTCCTACTTGCTTTCAAGCTGATTGAGCTTACAGTAGTGGCGATCTACATAGGGGGAAGCCTATGGTACTTGAAGTCGTACTTGCGACATTCTCTTGAGAGAGATGAGTGAACCTTTCACAAATCTTTGTATTGAGTGCTAAATTTCTTAAGTGAGCTAGGAAAATGGAAAGTAGAGGAGGAAGAGTTTGGAGTCCACCATGACCTACATGATAGAGCAAGAGTCCTTGATAAAAATCAAGTCTTAAGCTTAAATGTCACATTAGAACTATATGTGCATGAATGTTTAACTTGTCGCCTGTTGATAATACATGAGTAGTGTGAGTAATTGTTGGTCCCAACTGATGTGTGGATGGCTCACCTTTGACTCGTTGAAATGACCTTAACTTTTGGAGGTGGGAACTAATTTATTTGCTTGAGGACAAACAAAGACTTAAGTTTGGGGGAGTTGATAAGTGAGAATTTTGAATGCTTATTAGCACCTTTTATCTTTTGTTTTAGTCCGAAAGTATTGAATTGTGTTCCCGAAACTAATAAAATTGTGCAAATTACAGGAATTCTAGAATTTTGGTCTCACGAGATGAATCCGACTAAGAAAGAAGCATGTTGAAGAGCAAGTCAATAACGGGCGCAGAAGCACAAATGTGCGGTCCACATAAAGAATTTTGTGGCCGCAGAAGAAATTGCGGACTGCAGAATTCCATCTGCGGACACAAACCAAGAAGAAGAATTTAGCAGAACTTTGAGCAATGTGCACACCACACATGAATTGTGCGGCTGCAGAACTGGGCTAAGAGTCAAAGATCAGTGAGTATGTAAAAAGATCAAGTCCAGGAGCCTTTGTGAATTGCGGATTGCAAAAGAATTGTGCAAGCGCACAAGATTACCCTGCGGCCGCAGTCCAGAAATATGCGACCGCAGAAGATTGCCTCCCAGCCGCAGTTCAGAAATATGTGGCCGCAGAACTTTACTTCCTGCCAGCTGAAGAAATCTGAGGATCACACATGGAATTTCGCGGCCATAGAACCTCCTTTGGGGAATTTTTGTCCGAGATTTTCAGCCATGTATAAATAGACGAGTTTTACAAAATTAGGTCAAGTTTTGAACATCTAAAGTTGCTGCAGCCATTTTTTGTTACTACTTTAGGAAGATTTATATTATTTTGGTATATATACATTAGATTTAATTATTTTAATATTCCATTATGAGTTTAATTATCTTGTCTTCTTTACTTTCTTCAAAACCCATTATGAGTAACTAGACTCTTACTAGGGTTATGACTCAACCCTAGTGCATAAACCCTATGGATATCTAATTTAGTGCTTGTTTATGATTGGTTGTTGATTATTTAGCTTAGTTTATGTGTCAATTTTAGAATTAATGATTGCAAACATTGATTCATGCCTATTTGACCTGTCTCTACTTGAGAAAGAGGAATCTAGTCTAGGATAACTTAGCTAACAAGGAATTGGGGGAATAAAACCCTAGATAAAAACCCTACGTCCAAACACTATGTTCTCTCTCCTGCTTGGACGATCTTAGTGCGATTTCTACCGCTGCCATGGCCAATTTGGCCGACGGCCAGCCTTCTTCTCCAGCTGGTCAGCCTCCTCCCACCCTCGCCCAACCCCCAGCGACTACCACCAACAACTCCCAGCCACTAGATTACTCTAAAATCCTAAAGCCATCGACTTTAAACAGTCCCATGCAGGAACATGCAAACTCTGTCGAACCCATTCCTCCTCGTCGATCCAGTCTACTCAATGGACAACCAACTGTAAAGTTTACTGAAGCAGAAGTCTAACAAATGAATGTAATTGAAGGTTTACAATATGCTGTAGTATGTAAATTTTCATATGGTTGGCCATGAATTACGTCGAATTATTCCTATTCAATGTGGAATTAAAGGAGAGTGTAATATTGGATATCTTCATGATAGGCATGTGCTAATATGAATGACATTATGGCAAGACTTCATTGATTTTACATCGAAAAGCGTTTACTATGTTAAGGATAAATTTGGATTTGAATTTCAGTTGCGAACATTGATTTATGATCACAAATTTAAGGTTTGAGAAGAGACACCAAAGGTAATGGCATGGATTTCCTTTCTGAACGTGTTGCCAACTTTTTTTGTGAAAGAGTGTTTGTTTGCATTGGCTTCTGCAGTTGGTAAGCCACTTTATCTAGATTTGGCAACAGTTAATAAAACTAGGCCAAGTTGAGCGCGAGTTAAAGTGTTAGTTGATCTTTTATCTGACCTACCAAAGAAAGTTCGTATGGATATCGAGAATGAATTAACGGGGGAAGAGAGAACTCAATGGGTAAGTATTAAATATGATTACTTGCCTAAGTATTGTAGAGAGTGCAAATTACAGGGACATGATATGATGGAATATTGGAGGCTCCATCCTGAACTAATGGAAAACAAAGATACTGAGAATAATGAGGTGAATAGGGCTGGAAAACAAATCGAGAAGGCTACTGCTTCAACAATTGTGAACCAACAAGGTGCTTTAATTGTTTTGTCGAGTGCAAAGGTAGTAGGTAATGTAACGGGTAATGGTAAAGAACAGTGGAAAGAGGTAAGGGATAATCGAGCAAAGAAAGTTGCTCATCAAAGTGGAGTAATACCAGCTACTGGAAAGGAAATAATCCTAGTAAATCAAGGTGAAACACAACAGATGAAAGTTGGAAATAAATTGGCATTATTGGAAGTTGATGATTATGTGAATGATGATGCTAATGGAGGGCAAAAACAGATTCAATCTGTGAGAACTAATGAGGCGGCTTCAAAGGATTTGCAGAATAGACAATTAGCAATAGTTGATGAAGTGCAAGAAGTAATCCAGATTGATAAAGTTTCTCCTGTGAATGCAGGAAGAAGTCCTAAAAGTAATCTTACTGGTAATGGGAAAAAACTAAATCCGGCAGCTCCTAATTTTAATGCTACAACATCAGAAAGTCAAATTACAACAGAAGGTGCTCCTACTCATAACAGAAGAAGGAATGAAGAATTAAGGACTGGTGAATCAACAGCTGCATGGGTACATAGAACATTTGCAGGACATGTTGTTGGTACAAACACTTCATGTCAAGATATCCCATCTCAAGACACAAAATAACTCCCTAGATGGAAAAGACAATATTAAAGTATTCGTAAGAGTTATTTCTTAAGAGATGGAAAAGTGCATTAGTCAACATTCAAGGAAGAATGTTCCAAAGGGGGGAATGATATTACACCCCATGTTTTCATACGTGAGAGTACGTTGTAACTCAATTGATGTAAGTTCAAAAATAAGATTATATTTGGAAGAATATAAAGTAAGTTAATCATGTTACCTTGGAGGTTACAAATATTTAAGATCATGAATAATGAGTACCGAGAGGGTTGGAAAGCTTAGAAGCTAAACCAATTGAAGAAAATAAGTTTCGTCAAAAGTAGACGAGTTTGGAATGCTATAACATGTACTTTAGGGTGAGACTATGGTTCATTACATGATAAGGTGGTTATTCTATGAGTTATGTTTTTCGTATGATGGTTGTGTGCTACGTTTTGAAGTCAAACGAGTTGTGGAACAAAAGTTGGCAAAGGTCTTCACAAATTACATTCATAATGTGCTGAAAATTAGGTCAAATGTAACTGAGATTTTATCCCAATATTATTGGAATTATTGGATGATTTACCAACCAAATTGAATATCTACAAGTCTATTTTCAAACGCATTAAACCATTCATCGATACGACATAGGAGTAGAGAGATATTTGTAGTTTTGCGAGACTGCGCGGACATCATAAGTGACAAGTAGGTGGTTCACTAAAGCTTTTTGAGAAATAAATTTCGTGTGTTATATGAGGTTTTATTGAGACATATTATATACTAAATTTAAGGTCATGGAATTTAGTTTCCAACGCTCTTAACCGTTCGTTCTTACGACATCCGGATAAAAAGATATAAGCGTCGGAAGATCGGCCAATGCTAGGGTGCCAAGCTAGCACCTCTTTGACTTTTCCAAAGTTGATATATATAAGTTTAAGAGTTGAAGGAGAGTTGGCAAAAAATGCTGGAAAAGTTAATGCTGCTGCAGATAAGACAAGGAATGAAGAGTTTGTGAGCAAAGAAAGAATTCAATGGTCTGGAGGAAGGCTATGGGCTAATCAAATTGAAGAAGATCTAGATGAAGGGGATGTTCCAGACGGATTACAAGCTGAGAGGGATTCTGATATTGATGTAGAAGAATAGGAAGAAAGTGTAAATGGAGAGGAAATAACTAACAAGAACAATGAGGATGGCAACAGGAACAATGGTGATGATGTTCAAAATAGGGAAGATATTAACAAAGAAAGCCAAATAGGGACAGGAGATCCTATTATACCTACAGTGAATCCTAAAGAGATTGATGTAAATATGGGAGACCCAAAAGGAACTGGAAATGCAAAGACGGTTCATGAGAATGTTAGGGAGAGTGCAATTACTGGGAATAAACAGTTGACTAATGTTTGAGAAGCTGATGTTAGAAGAATTGGTTCATTGGAAGATAATCAAGGAAAGAATCAACAAAATAGTGGGGGTAATATATGATTAATATACAAGTGAAACCAACTATGTAAATAGCTGTAACTGTGATTGAAAAAGGGACAGGGGAACACATAGAAGAAAAAAGAAAGGACCTTGATGAAGAATCAATTGTTCAGAATTTTCAAAATATTGCCAGGGAAGGGGACCTTTCTCCTAGGCATATGGAGAAGGCTAAATCAATAGGTAAGCCTAGAAAGAAGGCATCAAAGGACATTTCCAATTTACCATCAACTGGAGTGCAAACTAGGAGAACACTTACTAAATCCAGTGCTCAATAATGGATTCAATCGTATGGAACGTAAGATCAGTAAATACGATGCAAGATTTTGAGAGGCTTATCACAATGCGTAGGAAACACCACTTTGAATTCATAGGTATCCTAGAACCAACGCAACATGCCAGGAAAATGGAACGATACAGAAAAAGGATTGGTTTGGCTACAGCAGTGGTAAATGTTTCTAACAAAATTTGGGCTTTCGTTGATGAAGTGCCCATTGTGTATAACATGGTGCAACAGTTAACATTGAGATTATTTCATACTGAAACACATGTAGAACTTACTCTTACACTAGTGTATGCAAAATGTAATGCTATTGAAAGAATAGAATTGTGGGATTCTTTATATGCTATGGCTCAAGATATGACAATTCCATGGCTCGTTGGGGGAGATTTAAATGTTATAATGGATGAAGAAGAGAAGTTTGGAGGCATTCCAGTGTCAATTAATGAGATTGACGATTTTAGACATTGCATCAATACTTGCAATTTATCAGATCTTGGCTTTAAAGGAAGCATATTCACATGGTGGAATGGCAGGGGAGGATTGTATTTTCAAAAGACTCGATCGATGTCTTGCAAATATAGAGTTCCAGCAGATGTTCCCAGGTTTCAAAGTCTCTCACTTGTCTAAAATTGGATCAGATCATTGTCCTATGCTATTGAAGTTTGATATTTAAGCTACTCCAGTAAAAAATCCTTTTAAGTTTCTAAATTTATGGGTGCAACATGAATCTTTTAAAGCAGTGGTGAAAGCTAAATGGAATGCATAATTTTATGATGATCCATTCATTTTGTTCAAATATAAATTGAAGAAAATGAAAAAGGTTCTGTCTACATGGAGCAAAAAAATATATGGAGATATATTTCAAAGGATTTCAAGCCTGGATGAGGTCGTTATGCTTCATGAGAGGCAATTCGAGGAAAGACCAACTAAGCAGAATAGAGAAAGGTTACATTTAGTCCAACCACAGCTTATTAGATATTTGGCAATTGAAGAAGAATTTTGGAAGCAAAAATCTGGTATTGCCTGGTTCAAAGATGGTGATAGGAACACTAAGTTCTTTCATGCTCAGGTTAATGGTCGAAGGAAAAGATTACAGATTAAGAGAATACAAAATAACATGGGCAACTAAATAGAGGAGGACAAGCAAATAACAGGAGAAGCTGTTAACTTTTTCAAAGAACAATTTAGTGAGAGTGTAGCTCCTAATTCATTTGGTATCATTGACAATGTACCTAGTTTGGTAGATGAGGATCATAATGCATAACTAATTTGTATGCCTACTCGAGAAGAGGTTAAAGCAGCCGTCTTTGGATTAAATGGAGAATCTGCAGGTGGTCCAGATGGGTTCATAGGTGCCTTTTTCCAATCTTACTAGGAAGTTATTGGGGATGATATATATAATATGGTTAAGGATTTTTTTTTTGTGGGAGACAACTACCATAATCAGTGACACATACCAACCTTGTGCTATTACCAAAGAAGAAGGAAATTTCTAGCTTTTTAGATATGAGGCCTATAAGTTTGAGTAACTTTGTCAACAAAATTTTCTCGAGGGTGATTCATGACAGATTGGTGGGGTTACTTCCTACTTTGATTTCTGAATAACAAGCAGGTTTCGTCAAAGGAACAAGTATTGTACAAAATGTGCTTCTTACGCAAGAAATAATCACAGATATCAGATTGAGAACAAGAGCTGGACCAAATGTAGTAATTAAGATCAACATGATGAAAGCCTATGACAGAATATCATGGCTGTTTTTAACACAAATGTTGAGGTAATTGGGATTCTGTGAAATATTCATTGGTATGGTCTATGATATTGTGGGTAATAACTGGTATTCTGTCCTTTGTGAATGGCCAACCATATGGATTTCTTAAGTCGTCAAGGGGAGTAAAAAAAGGAGATCCACTCTCACCTTCATTGTTCATCATAGCTACAATGGCACTAACGAGGGGTTTGAATGCTTTGCATTTAGATCTATATTTCAGGGGATTTGGTTTGCCTAAATGGAGTACAAAAATTAATCACTTATCATACGCAGGAGACACAATTATTTTCTGCTCCTCTGATGTTATTTCCCCACAGTTGGTGATGGAGGTGTTGTATGCATATGAATTTGCATCTGGGCAGAAGATAAATAAAGGCAATTCAGCTATATATATGCATCATTCTGCTCCTAGTGAAGTAGTTACACAGGTTGAGATGATCACTGGTATCATGAAGAAAGATTTTCCCTTCACATATCTTGGATGCCCAATATTTTATTCACGAAGAAAGATAGATTATTATCAAGGACTTATCACCAAGGTCCTTAATAAGTTGCAGTCATGGAAAGGTAAAATGTTATTAATAGGAGGCAGGGCAGTACTGATTGAACATGTACTTCAGAGCATACCTATACATCTCTTGTCTGTTGTGAACCCCTCAAAGTATGTGATTAATAAACTTCATAAGATGTTTGCTCAATTCTTTTGGAGTAGCTTTATTAGAGGAAGCAGTAGGCATTGGGAATCATGGAATACATTATGTATTCCATGCAAAGAAGGAGGAATTGGCTTAAGGTCATTGCATGATGTATCTAAAGCTCTTTTTTCAAAATTATGGTGAAATTTTCGTACAAAACCAAGACTTTAGAGTTCATTTATGAGTCAGAAGTACTGTAAAAAAAATTCAATGCATTAATAGTTCCATGGAAATATGGCTCACATGTTTGGAGGAAGATGCTAGAATGTAGGGATTCTATAGAGCATCAGATTAAGTGGCAACCAAAAATGGGATCACCTCTTTTTTGGTTTGATAACTGGACATGTTTGGGTGCTTTGTACTTTCTTGTTCCTGTCGGTTTTGGGATTTATGAATCCATCCATAATGTTTATGATGTGATGGAAAATGGAGAGTGGAATGTGGATAGGTTGATGGAAAATTTTACCAGAAGAGTTTGCATCCCATATTGTGGAGAGGATCAAACCTCCAGTAATAGAGGCAGACATTGATGTTCCATATTGGATGTTAGAGTCTAGGGGTCATTTTAAAGTTAGATCTGCCTGGGATTATATTAGAAGGAGGGATGTGCCTAGGATAGCCTACAAAATAATTTGGGTGAAAGGGTTGCCATTTAAAATAGCTTTCTTTATGTGGAAAGTGTTGAGAGCTAAATTTCCACTTGATGATTTCATACGTAGGTTGGGATATTGTATGCCTTCTAAATGTTGGTGCTGTGAAGAACCACAACAGGAATCACTGGTACATGTGTTTTTCACTTCGAGAGCTGCTGTTATGGTGTGGAAATATTTTCTCTCAAGAGCTGGTATAGCAGTGGATGGATTGTTGATGCATCAGGCTATAACAAAATATTGGACAACACATATTATCCCTCGAATCAAACCAATAATGCAAGCTCTATCATCATGCATTATATGGGAATTGTGGAAGAGAAGAAATAGTCGAAAGTATGGAGATAAAGTTTCAGTGAGTAGATTTATATACTAGGTATCTACTGCATTGCAATGCCTTGTTCAACTTAGGAAACCTGGACTCATTATTCCTCACAAGTGGTAAGACCTGCTGACTAAACTGGAAAACTATACCCCAAAGCTAAAATATCAGAAGGTAATTTGGGAACAACCAATGGAGGGGTGGCTTAAGCTGAATACTGATGGTGTGTCTAAGGGGAACCCAGATAGAAGTGCAATTGGATTTTGTGTGAGAGATGAAGAAGGGGATATCATTTATGTTATGGGAAGGGAGATAGATGAAGGATCAACTATAGAGGCCGATGCAGCAGCAATTGGTAGAGGCACTAAGATATTATGGAATGCATAACTACACTCATATATGGTTGGAAACAGATTCCATAATGATGAAGAACATAATAGAAGGTGGGTGGAAACCACCATGGAGTATAAATGAACAAGTGGAGGAGATAATGCAGATGAAGGAAAGTTTTATATTAAAAGTTACTCACATATACAGGGAAGGCAACAAATTGGAAGACCATCTGGCAAATTATGCACTTGAGATTGGGACAATCGAATGTCATGACTTTTGACAGTTAGATTCACAAGTAAGAAGGCTGGTGAATGAAGATAAAATGCAATGCCCATACATAAGAGTAAAAGTAGCAAGAAATTGAGGAGTTAAAGGGAGTCAAAGGGGAAGGACATCACAGGAACATATGAGATACAACATCACACTCAAGTCCTTATGGAGGAGAGTTTGATGTTGATTGTTTTCACTAACTTCGTGTTCTTTTTTGCAGGAAATGTTACTGTCTATATGCCCTACTATTTGAGAAACTTCCAGTTGGTGGTATTAGTACTTTGTACTCATTCCACTAGAATGGAATTGAAAGTAGGCATAAGCATAGAAGCGAGGAGAAATATGTTCCTGCACAGGGTATATAAGATAGGCAAGGAGTTATTTGAAACAAAATGGGGATTGAAGGAGGTACTATGGAATAAGAGACAACTATATATCAGCATCTCAAAGTTGAATGAAGAGAGCACGATAATTTCTAAGTCAGTTCCACTATGGAATATACATGTAAATTGTTGCGAAATAATCTATGTCAACTGTGTACAAGTCTGTTACATGGGTGACGATAATAAGAATGCATGTGAAATCCATAAATCGTGGAGTAGAAATAAAAAGGCACATACAGGGAGTTAGGCAAGAAGAAAGATACAACAGCTTGGTTATGAGGGAGAATACACGGTATATAACTCCTTCAAATACAGGACAATGGGACTAGGCAAAGGAGTTTGGCTGGAAGATATGGGATCAAGAGAGGATCGTTGGAGTATACACACAACACAGCTCATGAGTTCAAAGGATGGGAAAGAATTTGGTAAGAAAAGAAGAACAGACTATGACTGGAAATCACTAAATAAGAACACCAGAAATGTAATAAGACAAATACAGACTATGTTCTCATGGATGATACAAAGGTTTTTATTTCATCATAAGGAAGAATTGTGTGGCACAAAATGGCAGAATTCAGTATCTACATCAAGAATGAAATACAAAGAAGATAATTGGAGTGAAAAATCACAGGTACTAACAGAAAGCAGAATAGAAATTTGGACACAAAGGTCCAGCATCAACACGATTTGTTGTACATGGGCAGTGTTGGAGATTCACTTGTTGGCAATTTTCTGGGCTGCAAAAAAGGAAAGTAAACAAAATATATGCAAAAGAAATGGTGTACGAGGAGATTCGAGCTATGCAAAGGAGGGGAAATTCATCTTGAAAGAACTCATTGATCCAAAGATTGAAAATGGCTATAGATGTAATAGGCTAGATTTTTTATATATGGTAGTTTATATGCTTTATATTTATGATAGATCACATTGTAATATCGGTTTTGGGTATCACAAGCCCAAAATTGATAATAGGACCAATGTATTAGACATACGTTATCGTCTTACATTTTGTAAGACAACTTGCGACACTATATTTTATTTTTATTTTACATATATAAAAACTATCCCTAGGCACTTTGCCTAGCGAATTTGTTTAAAAAAACAAGGAATTGGGTCAATTGAGAGATTGATTAATCCAATTAAAGGGTTTAACCTAGAGATAACAATAACCCGACTTGAGCTCTTATCAACTGTATTGGTTGATACCCATTTGGTCTTGCAAAATCCAAATTGGGCAAAACCACTCTCTAGCCGAGAGGTATTAAGTGGGTAGTATAGAGTTTTGAGCTACAATAAACTCCAATCAATAAAACAAGAGTTAACGTCTTTACCCCATTAGGAAAACACCTAGGTTATGGTTATAGTCCTAGGACTTTTACCCAATTGGAAAAACCTTAAAAGCATTTATCTCTAGTCTATTTCCTTTATCTTGCAATCATTAGATTAACAGTAGAAGTAGAAATCATAATTGTGTTGTCGAAGTGCAATCAAGAAAACCCACTTGCTTGCTTCAAATATATACTCCTAACTCCTACCATAACTCCCAGTGGATTCAACCCCGACTCCTAGTTGGGTAATTATTATTGCATACGACCATGTCATATCTCTTATTAAGGTGTGTTCTAGATGTGATCAATTTTTGGCACCGCTGTCGGAGAGTTAAAATGATGTTAGCTATATATTTGGGTGTGTTTTTGGAATATCTTCTTTTCCTTCTGTGTTACTTACTTGTTTGAGAAATCGTAGGCAAAACCATGGCGAACAATGAGCTAGAAAATTTACCTTTGGGGGACGTGGACGTCGAGGATGACCAAGTTGATGAGGTTCTTCTTGAACCTCAAGAAGAGGTCGAGTGTCTCATGACAATTTCCCCGCTCCACCCCCACCTCCACCACGAGCGGCTCCACATCGGGTGTTACCCAATGAAGGATATGCTAGTGCAATAGTCCCTCCCCATATTAGGACGGGCGAATTTAAAATCACCAATGTAATGCTCACTTTTCTAGAGCAACGAGGTTTCTTCATCGGTGCTCCAAGTCAAAATGCATACAAACATTTTAAGGGGTTTCTGGACACTTGTTGAGGGAGAAAACAAACAAATGTATCTGAGGATGCATTGAGGCTAAGTAATCTCGGGCTAATGTTCCACAAGGTGATCCGAGCGTGTTCCACCTTCAGGAAGTGTTGCATGACAATGGGCAAGCCATTGACGAATTGACTACCACCATGAACCAACTAGCAAAGGCTCAAATTCAACAAGTGCAAAATCCTAAGCATGTCAATGCCATGGAGGGAGTGAATATGATGGTGAACAAGAGAAGGAATAAGGGTTCATAAGTGCAACATCGAGTGGAGAATTATGTGTAAGAGGATAGTGGATGTTAGGCGCCATAACTATCTCACGTCGTCTTACCTAGCAAGTGGATGTTAGGTGGAATCACGATCCCGGGGTTGGGATTCTCGATGGTGACAAGTTGGTATTAGAGAACTAGGTGGCCTAGGTCTCACGAGTCATGAATAGGCTAAGTAGAGTCTGGAGGATTGGTTTGGAGACGTCTGTACTTATCTTCAGAGGCTATGGAGTTTAGGAAAAATGTCACTTCTTTCTTACTCTGTCATGTTATTTTATTCTATCATTAATGATTGAACCCTTCTATTCTTGTTCTATCGAAGATGGAAAGAACACGCAAAGAATCTACCTCTGGACAGGAGCCGAAGCCCCCTATGGTAGCTACGATTAGGGGTAGAAGTCGAGGCAGAGGCAGAGCTCAGCCAAGAGCTCGAGCAGCAGCACCGCCACAGGAGCCTCAGGTAGATTTTGATGAGTAGGTTCTAGCCTAGACTGTACCTGTTGGACCAGCTTAGGTTTCGGAGGGGTTCATAGCCACTATAGTGCTTCAGGACGCTCTAGTCTATTTGATTGGTCTTATGGAGAAAGTGTCCCAAACTGATACATTCTGGTGGCACCAGCTATCTCTTAGGCCAGGGGAGGAGCACAGACTCCTGCCACTCACACCCCGGAGTAGGTGGCCCCTAGTTTCAATCTCCTGCAGCCCCGCCTGTTGGGGTAGTTTAGCCGATTGTTGCAGCACATGCCAGTAAAAGGCTTATTTTGTCTTCTGAGGCTATATTGAGGTTGGACAAGTTCATCAAGATCTTCTTTGTTCATTTCAGTGGTGCATCTTCTGAGGACCCACATGATTTTTTGGACCGTTGCCACGAGGTGCTGCGGAACATGGGTATAGTTGAGACCAATAAGGTTGATTTTGCAGCATTTCAGATGACTGGTTCTGCCTGGAGATGGTGGAGAGATTATATATTGACTAAACCAGCTAGGTCGCCTTCACTTACCTGGGATCAGTTCTTACAACTATCTCTAGAGAAGTTCATCCCTATCACCCTAAGAGAGGAGTATCACAAGCAGTTTGAGCGACTTTAGAAGGGTGGTATGACTGTCACGCAATATGAGACTCGATTTGTGGATGTAGCTCTCCATGACACTATCTTGCTTCCTACTGAGAAGAAGCGAGTGGGGAGATTTATTGATGGGGTCACTTACACTCTTAGGCTTCTGATGGCCAAAGAGATTGGGAGTGATATTTCCTTCTAGACGAGTGTTGATATTGTCCAAATGTATCAAGTTGGTTTGTGTTAGAGGCCCCATCATTCCTATAGTTTTAGTGGTGCCTCATCGGGAGGCAGAGGTGCTTTTGGTAGAGGCCATCCTTCCAAGCCATTTCATTCAGAGCTTCAGGCGTACTATAGTGCTTCTAGTTGCCGTGGTCCAAGTAGACATGTAATTTTGACCCTCCCCGAGATTTTACATATTTTAGCATTTAAATATTTAGTTTAGGTCTGAATCGCTATTTTAACTAGTTTTGACTCTTTTACTTTATTTTATCACAAAAATAAAAATTACAAAAGTAGTTTCATTAATGTTTTGTAGTCATACTATCTTACTAGGATTTTTATTTTTATATAATCTTGAAAAAATAACAAAATAGTTTTACAATATAATATTGTTTATTTTAATTAATTTTAATTAGTTTTATATTTTATATTATAAATTTTATATCATTTTTAGAAGGAAAAGTGAGTTTTTGGGTTGGTTTATCCTATTTTAATGAGAGAGGTACATTTTTAGTCTTTAGCCCAATTTTCGGCTCAATTGCCCTAAGCCCAATCTTCTTATCCCATTACCCCCACCCTAGTCTCTAATACTCCAATCCTAGAATCCATTGTTCTTCTTCACCCTTTACCTAACACAAAAAACCCTAGAACCTTCTTCTTAGAATCCCCCTACACCAAAAATCCGGCCTCCACAGCAACTCCCCCGCCACCAATTCGCCGGCCTCCAGCAACTCCACCACCCCAAAACAGCAGCCGCCAGACCTTCTTCCTCCACACACACAGAACAGACAGAAAGAGAAGGGACGAAAATGGAGCCAAAATGAAAAGAAAATATTCTGTTTTCTTTTTTCAATTTTTTTTTCCAATTTTTGTCTCAAGATTGGTGGTGTGTCCTTTGATTTTCATTCCAAAAAGGATGTAATTTGAGTTCATTTATAGATTCAAAATTTCTGGTGCCGATTCGAGGCTCGTTTTTGAATTTTGGTCGCGGTTCCGTCGAGGTTGTCGCTGTCCAAGTTTTCCGTCGTTAAGCATTTTCAAATTTCATTTGAAAAAATATATCTAAGGTTCGTTTCTTAACTTGTTCTTGATTAATATAAAGTTTGAGGATCTTATGCACTTATATGAGAATGAATGAAAGTTCTGTTACTCTAAGTATGCTGATGTTTCTAATTTAGCCTGTGTATTTAGTTAATACTTATGTCACAATTATCTTGAACTTGCTTGATAAAATTATTGCTTACTTTAAGCTATTCCGTTGGTCAATTAGGGAAAGAATTTTTGTTTAAGTTGGTTTTAAATGTAAATGGTTTGTTGTGGCAATCCTGCCTGAAATTAGAAGCAAACAACGAATTGAGCTCAGGTTGATAAAATTTGAAATTTGTCGTGGGAAATGATACCATCGATCCTTAAAAAATTAAATCATGTCCAGATTTTATAGGAGCTAGGTTTGGTTATGTGAATGAATCAAAAGAAAGTGAGTAGGTAATGAATATTTTCTTTTATTTCGTTTCCTTTTATTCACTTTATTTTGTCACGTTGTGCGCTAGTAGCGTGTTAGGCCGACCACATTTGGGTAGGAAAACATTTAGGATGCTCATGTTTTAGTTTCTTTTGAGGTGAGAGGTCGCCCCCTTTAGTCAATTAATGCATCAGGAGAATGCCCCGAGGAATTTGTATATATTTTTATCCAGGGTATCCCCGAAGTAACGATGGAACAATTTGAGGAAGCATATAATAGGATTTTTATTTTCATTTTCATTCTTATTTTTATTTTATTAGGTGAGGATGATCTCGAGCCTCTTGTGTGTTTATTTTTCTTTTCTGTGATTATTTTGCCTCAATTTGAATATCTTTAAAGCAAACTTGATCATGTATGCAACCGTACTAGTTACGAGACTCGAGGAATGCCTAACACCTTCTCCCCATTCAAATGAATCCCCTTACCTGGAACTCTGGCGTAGACTTAGTTTTGGAGTCCAAAGTGTTTTAAAAGAAAAAATTATTTCTACAAAAATGGTGACTTGACACACCGAAATCAAATGTCAGGTGGCGACTCTGAAAAGTCCTTTCGAACACAATTTTTGTCACTTTCTAATTGAAACCCCTTTTGGGATTTACTAATATTTTTATTTATCTTAAGAGGATTTAGTGAAGTTGTTTAAAAAAGGGGTATGACAGCTCTGGCGACTCCGCTGGAGACTTACAGGTTCAAGCTAATACTTGATCTTGTTGTCTTTTAGGATATTCGAGTGAGGTGTTTGTTTTCCTTATTTGCTTTGTTTATTTAGTTTCTTTGTCTTATTTCCTGTTTTGTTGCTTATTTGTTTATCGCTTTTCCTTATGTGTTTACCACTTTATAACTGTCATCATTTGCATAACCAGGGGTCTTCTTTCTGCAATAAGTCTCGTAGTACGCGTCGCGTACACGAACTCTTTGTTGAGTCACCCTTATTTTAGGAGGGGGGGAGGGGGGTGTCGGACGTATGGAGTGGGTGGAAAGCTTGAGCAGCCACCATCGACCATACGCTCCCCCGAATTTCTTTGTTAGTGAACCCCAAACGTAGGTCATCCTTTAGGTCATTTTTATTTGCATCATATCATTGTGACTTAGTAGGGCTCAGTCCTAGGTACCGTGTCCTTTGTAGGAAACCTGTCCAAATTATTTCAAATGGGCCCGTTGGCCCAAAATGACATTCAATCATCCTATGTGATACATGTTGTATCTTTGAGGGTAGAAAGGTCATTTGGCGGACTGATGTTTGGGGAAGAAGGGTGAAAAATGAAGCAAATAGGTCCTGGTTATATTTTTCTTTCACAACTTTTTCAAGAAAAGAAAAAAAAATGAAAATGAAAAATCCAAAGATATTTTGCACTTTCCCATCATTTTCCAAGAAAAAAAAAGCACAAAAAATTATGTTTTCTCCAAATCAATTTGTTTTAAATTCTCTCCCGTATCCAATTTTCCTGAACTACGCATACCTGATTCTCGTCTTTCCGGGCGAGATACATAGGCAGCCCACATAGGGTCCGGTATTCCTAGTGAGTCTGGGGTCTTAGCCAAATCTTGCATGTCTAGCCACATTTGGCTACATCGGCGGTTTTTGCAAAATAGTGATATTTCGCAAAAGTGGCTTGTTAATCCATGTCTTAGAGTCCTAAGTCTATCATAAGGTGTCATGTCTGTCTAAGGTCCATTCCTATTGAATTTGCATGTTTAGCCATTTTTCGGCCACATAGGTCATTTCTGCAAAGTGGGGTCATTTTTACAAAGAAATTTTAGGGACCGCGATTGCTAAGAGTTTATGGGACTTCGTGAGGTGTTTCCATGTTTTAGAGGTCGTCCTTTATTGATTTTGCACTAATAGCTACCCCTGGCCATGTAAGTTATTTTGCAAAAATAGCCTAATCATGACTTGCATGTGTCCAATAGAAGGTGTCGTGGCGTCGCATAGTGTCTTGAGTCACTAATCTATTTGGTCTTATTTTTCTCATTCAGGTATGGATCCATGTACCAGAGCTCGAGCATGACAGATACCCCAGGACCATTGCATTTGGGAACTTGTTTGAAGAGACTTTTTATATTTTGAGTCCGGTTTCATGTTTTCTTTTACTTTCTTGTCTTGTCTAGTAGTATTAAGTCTTTTAGGTGGTGTAAGAGTTTGCCGAGTCTTTTGTCATCGTACTTCCAATTTGTATTTGAAAAAAAAATTGTTATAAATGAAAAATCCAAAACCATTCTTATTTTTTTTAGTTTATTTTATTCATCACTTTTCCAGAACTATGCTTGGTTTGATTCATGTGGCACATGGTACGTAGGCAACCTGCATAGGGTTCGATCAAAATCATTATTAAAAAAGAAGAGAAAAAAAGAGAGAATGAAGTTGTGGGACGTGAGGGATGAGAGAAAGAAAATAGTGATAATTAGAAAGAAGAGAGAGGAAGGAAAATGAGCAAGCCAAGAAGTGCTAGAAAAGAAAGAAAAAATAAGATTGAAATGAACAAATTGGGATGATGAAAAATGACCTTGTGACCCTTAAAGTCATTCTAGAACCGTTAATTGTTTCTAGGTGCATTGCACGCAATGTGATATTTCTATCTGATAAATGCCCTAACGCTAACATGTTGGCTTTGTTTTTCTCCTCTTTGGTACTTTCATTGTTATCATAACAAAAGGTGGTTAGTTTGTCACACTCTGGCGAGTCATCCGTTCAACACAAGGTTAAAGAGCAAGGTAGCCATGACTAGTAAAGACTTGGACACAAGTGTTGTCAGTCCGCCTAAGGAGATTGTTGAATCAGAATCTGAGTTGAAAGAAGAGGTCCTAAGGTTGAAAGGACAGATGGCCGAAATATACCAAGCTTGGATTAGTGGGCGTCCCCCACCATTATTTCCTACTAACTACACTGAAAGACTCATCACTATTCCACCACCGTCACAAATCCAGATTCCCACTGTTGCTGATATCTCCCCACAACCGTTTCACACTCCACCCCCCAAAACCACCTCATATCTTGCTCCTTTGACAACTCATGTTTTTTTAGCTCCCCCACTAGCTACTCTTCCTCGGTCATCTAGCGAGACTGTGTTCAAAGTCCCCAATTCCCAACACTATGCTCCAGAACCAATTTTCAAGGTCTCGGAACCATACTCTTACACCTCATTTTGAGCCTCCCGGTGAAACTGAAAAGCCTGCTAAGACAGTGGAGCAAGATGAAATATCAAGGAAGGTGAAAATCTTAGAGCAGTCTTTAAGAAACATGCAAGGGATAGGGAGCCAAGTGAGCGTTTCTTACAAAGACGTGTGCTTGTTTCTGGACGTCCAACTGCCTGCTGGGTTTAAGATGCCAAAGTTTGATTTGTATGACGGACATGGATATCCCGTAGCCCACTTGAGAGGTTATTGCAGTAAGATGAGAGGCGCCGGTGGAAAGGACGAGCTATTGATGGCATATTTTCGTTAGAGTTTGAGTGGGCAGCTCTAGAGTGGTACACCTGCCAAGATGCTAGCAGGTGGTATACATGGGATGATATGGCTTAGGCCTTTGCTCGGCATTTTTAGTACAATATAGAAATTTTCCCGGATTGCATGTCCTTCACCAAGATGGAAAATAGGCCTAATGAAATCTTT
Organism: Nicotiana knightiana; assembly: GCA_005239525.1. Classification (NCBI taxonomy): domain Eukaryota; kingdom Viridiplantae; phylum Streptophyta; class Magnoliopsida; order Solanales; family Solanaceae; genus Nicotiana; species Nicotiana knightiana. Next base: position 98,296 of record ML431318.1, read on the forward strand.
AGGGAATACGGGCTTAGATGGAGAGAGAAAGCTTCTCGAGTCAATCCCCCGATGGACAAAACTAAGATGGTTGAGTACTTTCTTCAAGCTCAAGAGCATACTTATTTTGGGCATTTGATATCGGTTGTGGGTAAGCCTTTTAATGATGTGGTAAAAATGGGAGAAATGGTAGAAAATGGGCTGAACTCAAGAAAGATCATGAGCTATTCTTCTTTAAAAGCCACAACACAAGCAATTTAGAACGACACAGAAAGTTTGCCGGGTCAGAAGAAAATGGATGATGTTTCCATGGTTGTAGGGTTAATACATGGCTCCAAGGGTCCGCCTCACCAATCCACTCGGCCTCGAGCCCAACCCCAAACCTATTCATGAGCTCCATATAATCCACCTCAGTATTATCCTCCGAACAACGTCCGGCCATCTGTCCAACCACTGGGTCACTCCTTATGGAGAGCGCCAGCACCGCATAATACACTTTTGCCTTCACAACATTTTTGAACATCTAACAACCCTAGAAAACAGGGTCATGGAAGGGAACAAAGGCAAAGGAATAGTTTCACGCTAATCGGAGAATATTACACAAGCCTGTTTGAAAAGTTAAATCATTCTGGCCTGATTGAGCTGCTCCTTGGCTATACTACAGACCTATATGCAAAAGGTTTCGATCCTATTGTACGGTGCATGTACCTACTGTCCAAGGGTATAGCTGAAGATTGTTATGCTTTGAAAATGGAGATAGAAAGAATGATTAAAGAAGGGATAATTGTGATCTAGGACAGTGACACCCAGAATATTGCGCAGAATCCCTTACCTGCACATGATGATGCACACTTTGTGGGGATGGTGCGTGGTGACAGGGAGTATGAGAATCCTTTCAGGAACTTGCTGACTAAAGTTAATGATTTTGAATTGGAGAAGGCCCTGGTGATTCTGATGACTAAATTTGTGGCTAAATGCCAAGCTTAGAAATTGAAAGGTCATTCTCTCTGCACTAGAAAGGAATCTTCGTAGCTTGTTTTGATGTTCTTTCTGATATTTGGTTATTTCGGGGTTATAATCCAGATTTTATCTTGTTTGTTTTGGTAATTTAAATCCTTCTATCCTCTTTATATTATCTCTAGGAGTCTTGTTAGTTAGTTTTGTGTCTCTAAGTCTGTTATCTATGGTTTTTTCGGGGCTTTAATATAGATTTTATTCTTCTTATGAAACCCTTCCATCCTCTGGTCAAATGAGATTTTGTTTTTCTGTTATTTGCAGTCTTCGCTTAGTTCTTTTCTTGTATATAGTTCTCTTCAGGCCAGTTATAATGGCATGACATGCATGCAGAGTTTTTTGCCAGATCTTGAAAGCCAGTTTGATCATGGAATAATGAAACATAGTTTTGAATATGATAAAAGATGTATTTGAGGAAACAAGTAAAGATTCACGCATTTTGAGATACACATGAAGCTTGAGTTGAGTGAAACTGAGCCAGCTAGTCTGGGAAATCAAGAGGTTGATGAGAGCATACAACAAAGGAATGTCTCTCAAGCAGTTTGAGGTAGATCGGTTGGTGTTGAAATACATCCCTCCACATCAAGATAAGGTTGATTCAAGTCTGCTTCGAACTGGCGAGGGTCATTCATTGGGATAAAGGTATTGCCCATTGGCACTTTGTATTTGTGTTGATGCCATCAAGAGACATTGTGCATGGTTCTTCTGCTTATTTTAAATTGCATGTTTGTACTTGGCACTTTTAAATTTTGGTATGACGAAGGCATTTTGTTCCGCTACCTAAACACTTTCAACATTTGATACCCTTTTGAGCCTTATTTATTTTCTTTCATACCCCTCTTTTGGAATCAGAAGAAGGATTTTTTTTAAAAGAAAAGAAAAGAAAAGAAAAAGAAAAAAAAAGAGAAAATAAAGAAAGAAAAAAAAAGATAAAAGAATAAAAAGAAGGAGAAAAAAGAAGAAAAAGCAACAAAACAAACAACTTAAGTTGGAACTACGTTTGACCTGATTCCTTTTAAGGATACATAGGCAGCCTTACTTTGAGGTTCGGTCCCATCAAAGCAAAGATCCAACAAAAAAAAAAGAATTTCCCAGACTCCAAGAAACTGGGGCAGAAGTTTTAATTGTGACCAAAAGATCATATTCCAAAAGTTGTAATTTTGAACCCTTTCATCTTAAATTATTTTGAGCCTTTATGCCACCCTTTCTTTCCAACCTTGTCCAAAATCCTACATTACGGTCCAAAGAAAGACCTTCCGGCCAATATTTGAGGATGCCAAATCAATTGTGTGGTAAAAGTATGATCTTCCTGCATCATGGGTAATGCCTTGTTCTCAGCACAAAGAGAGAAAATGATAAAATGAGAGAGTTTTATTGGTGGAAACTCTCATGGGCCATGTAAGGTGACGGTGAGTTGAGAAAAAGAGAAAAATGACTGAGGCTTAAGGGTGAAGACCGTTCAGGGAACCACAAGTCGACTGAGGATTTTAGATCAAATAAGATAATCGGAGCATTGTAGCCCAGTTTCACGGTTAAGAGGTACAACAAGAGTTTGAACATTAGATATGCTTGACAGATCAGGCTGCTTAATCCAAAATTCGTGTCATGGTCAGTGGAGTGGCCTTCAAATCAGATTAGTGTCTACTTTGTTCTTTTCCTGGGTAAAACATTTTCTTGTTCGATACCCTCTATTTTTGTCCTTATCCTTATTTTATTCCTCTTATTTTGTTTGAGTCCTTTTTGAGGATAGTGTGTGCACTGAGTTGGTGATGATAGATGTTCTTTGGGACTGATGTAAAATGCAAAGATTTGGTGAATGTTAGAACACGAGGGCAATGCATCAGGCATAATGTATTGGACTTGAACGAATCAGGAATATTTCTTATGATAAGGGCTGTCCGAAAAAACGGTCGTCTGAGAAAAAACGTTGTCTACCAAGTTGAAGTCCAAGTTGATCGTGACAAGTGCAAGATAAATCGCTCTTGTAATCAAGGCCACAAATTAACCACCATGTTTTAAACTCACAAGTTTTCTTTGACTGAAACAGGGTTAAAGGATATGTTCATATCAAAGCTTGAATTTTTCAGGTGTAATGCCCCAATTCAGCATATGCAAATGCCATTGAGAATATCACACATCACCCCTCGGAGATGAACTTCCTAGTCCGGGTTTTTCAGGTTATATTTTGTTTTTAAGAGACGCACTTCCTAAATTGAGATTTTACCCCCTAGGAGGCGAACTTCCTAGTTTTGGGTCATTTAAATTCATTCCTAGGAGATGCACTTCATATTTTGAGTCATTGAAGTTTCACCCCTAGGAGACGCACTTCCTAGTTTGGGTTTTTCAGGTTATAATTTTGTTTTAGGAGACGCATTTCCTAAATTGATATGTTACCCCTAGGAGACGCACTTCCTAGTTTTGGGTCATTTAAGTTCATTCTTAGGAGACACACTTCCTAGTTTGAGTCATTGAAGTTTCACCCCTAAGAGACGCACTTCCTAGTCTGGATCTTTCAAGTTATATTTTGTTTAGGGGACGCACTTCCTAAATTGAGATTTTACCCTAGGAGACGCACTTCCTAGTTTTGGGTCATTTAAGTTTATTCCTAGGAGACACACTTCCTAGTTCGAGCCATTAAAGTTTCACCCTTAGCAGATGCACTTCCTAGTTTGGGTCTGATGCGTGGCTAGAATTCATGATTTTAAGCATTATATACCTTGCATTGGGTCTGATGCGTGCCTAATGGGGTTTTTTAATGTGTAGGTGAGTTGGAAACGGAAGCCGAGCTAAATGAGAGCATAAACGTAGGAAAATACGCTCAAGAGTCGAAAAGGAGCGACCCGGGACAAGCCTGGCGTTAGCCAGGCGTTTGGCTCTTAAGGCCAGGGGATGCCTGGCGTTAGCCAGGAGTTATCCTCCAAACGCCAGGGGGTGCCTGGCATTAGCAAGGCGTTATCCTCCAAACGCCAGGGGGTACCAGGCGTTATCCAGGAGTTACCCTTCAAACGCCTGGGTACCTGTTTCAGTGAACTCCGAGTTTTAAAGGTTTTTAAGTGTTTCCAAGTGAGAATAGAAGTCTCTTACACGGTTAGGGTTTATCCCAACCATATAAATAGACCCAAGAACACATCTTTGAGGGGGGAGGCGTTTTTGGAGAGCAAATACACACACAAGATCATTGAAGGAGCAAGGATTATCAGTTTTCTTCATCTTATTCTAGTATTTTCAATTCATGCAACACTTATGCAATTGTTTGATTATAGCATGAGTGGCTAAACACCCATTGTTCTGGGGTTGTGGTTTAGCCATGGATATTGTTATTCAACATTAATTTAACCTTGAATATAGTTTACTCAATATATGGTTGTTTCTTCAATTCTGTGTTTAATTGCTTAATTGTCTGGCCATCAATTAGGTTCTATATACTATCTATGTTATGCTTGGGAAAGCCGTATATAGATTAGAGAAGAATTGAAGAGAGCGCGATCTTAACCCTTCAGGGGAGCGGATTTGTGGTTAGGATAGGAATATACCTAGTCACCGTGCTTAATTAAACATCGTAATCTTAGTGCGTTCTAATAGATTAATTCCATAGGAATATAGGCGTTAATCTATTGAGAATAGGTGAGGAGTGCTTCGGGAGAAGGCTATGAGAGCATTTATCGATTAATTAGCAACCATGAGTGAATTATATGAAAGGAAAAGTTAATTAGAATGCAATATGAGTGGTGAATAGACCACAACCCTGGAATATTTGTCTCTACTGAATACATCACAATAATTCTTGTCACTTGATAATTAGTTATTTCATAGAATTTTAGTATAAAATAGTATATCCTTGATTTTATATTGGCTTGGTTAAATAACGATTAGAGTGATTTAGCAAGTAGTTTACACAAGTCCTTGTGGGTACGATATCTGGACTTAAAATCCTATATTACTTGTCGACCACGTACACTTGCGTGTGCATTGGGAAATCAACCAACAAGTTTTTGGCGCCGTTGCCGGGGACTTGAATATAGACTACTTTCTACTTACTTGCTTTAATTGTTATTTTATTGAGTCTAACGTCACGTGATTTTTGCTCTAATCTCAGGAATTTCGATTGAATGCGCAGGGTCAGAAGCCAAGACAGACTTGACGGCTTTGACCCCGAACCTGAG
>ML431319.1:379-16857 GCA_005239525.1 Nicotiana knightiana
TCTAATCCAACCTCTAAACCCTCGGTTATGACTTTCGTCTATACTCCGGGAATGATATTGTTCAAACAACTACCTAAATATGCACACTCTCTCAAGTAGATACATAATAATTAAGAACAACTAATTGATGGCCATTCAATTAACTACAACAAGAACGTAGTTGAACAAATAGAGAATAATCAACCAAAATATATTAATATCGCAATAAATTCATCCCCAACGGGTTCTACCAAAACCCTAGATTAAATAAGTTAGCTAGACATGTTCATAAGAATCAAACTCAAAATAAATTGCATAATTGAATTACAAAGTAATGAATAAAAGATGTAGAAATCAATGTTTTGTCACTTCAATGGTTTCTTCTCTTCAAATCCTTCGTCTGCCTTGCAATCCCCGTTAATTTTTGTTTTAGGAGTCTATTTATATGTTTAGGACAAACCCTAAACGTGTAGGAGACTTCTATTCCAACCGGGAAACACTTAAACTTGTCAAAACTCGGAATTGACCGAAACAGGGGCCTGGCGTTATGAGGCTAACGCCTGGATAACGCCAGGCTAGGGCTGGCGTTTGGACCCTAACGCCTGGCTAACGCCAGGTGCACTCCTTCTCGCCTCCTGAGCGTATTTTCGATGTATTTGCATCCATTTAGCTCGGTTTCCATCTCCAATTCACCTATACATGAAATAGACTCTATTATGCACACAAAAGTGTATTTTTATCATTAACGCACATAAAATGTAGGGCATATAACATGTTAAACCATGAATTCTAGCCTCGCATCAGTAATCAGTATCTCCTGGTCCCAGACATATTGCCAACGAGCCATCGAACATTCTTCTGAATAAGGTTCCATCCTCAGACAAACAAAACCGAGCTGCCTTTGTACAGAGGGCCCTTGATTATTTTGGATCCGGGGGCAGTTAGCCGGTCTTTAGATATTCTACGTATTTGTTTCTCCAATCCAAGTCAGGCTTGTAGAGTTCATTTCGGCATGACCTTTTTCTACCACCGATCTCATGAGTTGCACCTTCTCCCGAATTAAGCTCGTTGTCTTCGACCGATGATCTTAAGTTAGCAAGGGCATCGGCCTCACTGTTTTGATCCCGGGTGATATGTTGTAAGGTCCACTCCTTGAACTGATGTAATGCTACCTGTAACTTATCTAGGTATCTTTGCATTTGTTCTTCTCTGACCTCAAATGTTCCATTAACTTGGTTTACCACGAGGAGGGAGTCGCACTTGGCTTCGATCACCTCAGTCCCCAAGCTTTTGGCTAGTTCGAGACCTGCACTCATCTCCTCATATTCGGCCTTGTTGTTAGTCAATTTTACAGTCCTAATAGATTGTCTAACTACATTGCCTGTTGGTGGCTTTAAGACAATGCCGATTCCGGACCCTTTTGTTTTTGAGGCACCCGAGGACGTCCCCGAGTATACCAACAACTCTTGTTCGACCTCGGGTATAAGGACCGGCGTAAACTTGTCTACGAAATTTACCAAGATTTGAGATTTGATGGCTGTTCGGGGTCGATACTCAATATCGTACTCACTGATTTCAACGGCCCACTTGGCCAATCATCTCGAGAGCTTGGGTTTGTGCATAGTATTTCGCAATGGGTAAGTTTTTACAACACATACGGGGTGACAATGAAAATAAGGTTTTAGTTTCCTAGAGGCACTTAGTAAAGCGAGCGCCAGTTTTTCTAGGTGAAGGTACCTAGTTTCTGCCTCTCCTAGGGTCCTGCTAACATAATAAATTGGAAATTGCGTACCTTTCTCTTCTCGAACCAGGACTCCACTTCCGGCTATTTTTGATACTTCCAAGTACAAGTATAATTATTCATCTGTTTTCGGTGTATGAAGCAATGGCGGGCTCGATACATATCGTTTGAGCTCCTTCAAGGCTCATTGACATTCTGGGGTCCATGAAAGTTGTTGTTCTTTTTGAGTAGCGAGAAGAATCGGTGACTATTATCCGATGACCTCGAGATGAATCGCCCAAGGGAAGCTATGCGTCTGGTTAATCTTTGCACGACCTTCACATTGTCCACAACCGTGATATCTTCGATGGCTTTGATTTTTTCGGGGTTGAGCTTGATTCCTAGGTTAGGTACCATGAACCTAAGGAACTTACCTGATCTGACTCCGAACGCACACTTCTCCGGGTTTAGCTTCATATTGTACTTCTTCAAAATGCTGAAAGTTTCCTGTAAATGTTTTAAATGGTCCTCTACTCATAGCGACTTAACCAACATGTCTTCAATATAAACATCCATCAATTTTTCTATTTGTTCCTCAAAAACATCCGGTTTGCCAAGCGTTGATAAGTAGCACCGGCATTCTTTAGTCTGAATGGAATCACGTTATAACATTATGTGCCGTACTTAGTAATGAAGGAGGTTTACTCTTGATCATCGGGTCCATCCGTATTTGGTTGTACCCGGAATAGGCATCGAGAAAGCTAAAGATCTCGTGGCCAGCTGTGGCATCGATCATGCGATCGATGTTGGGAAGAGGGAATGAGTCCTTCTGGCAGGCTTTGTTCAAATCTTTATAATCTACACACATCCTTAGTTTCTTCCCATTATTAAGGACTACCACTACGTTTTCTAACCAATCTAGGTATTTAACCTCCCGAATTGACCCTATTTTAAGGAGTTTAGATACCTTGTTCTTAATGAAAGCGTGTTTGACCTCGGACTCGGGCATCCTTCTCTGCTTGATCGGATGGAATTTTGGGTCCACGCTTAGCTTGTGGGTGGTTATCTACGGGGGTATCCCTGTCATATCGAGATGGGACCATGTGAAACAATCCATGTTAGCTATAAGAAATTGAATCAGTTTTTTTCCTAAGCTCGGGAGTTAGCCCAGTGCCCAGGTATAAATTTCTATCGGGAAGATGTTTGATCAGTATGACCTGCTCCAGCTCTTCGGCCGTTGATTTTGTAGCGTCGGAATCATTGGGGTCTATAAAGTCTCGGGGCACCCCATAATCTCGTCTTCGTTAGTCCCCTGCTTATCTTGTTAGGTTGATGCTGGCATCAGTGATTGCTATTTGGCCTCATGTTTTTCTTCCGACCTTGGATCCTTTGATGTTGCAAGTAATGATATCGGAATTACTTCATCGATTGTAAGCATCTCCTTTGCGCCCGGTTGTTCTCCGTAGATTGTCTTAATCCCTCCTGGCGTCGGGAATTTTAACACCTACTGAAGGGTCGAAGGAACTTCCCTCATGTTGTGTATCTATGGCCTCCCGAACAGGGAGTTATATCTCATGTCGTCTTTGATCACATAAAACTTGGCTTCTTGGATGGTCCTGGCGGCATTGACTGGTAATGTTATTTCCCCATTAGTGGTGTCACATGCAATGTTGAATCCATTCAGGACTCAGACTACGGGTACGATTTTGTCTTGTAGATCGAGCTGCTCCACGACCCTTGATCGAATGACATTGGCCGAGCTACCTGGATCAATTAACACACATTTAACCTGAATTTTATTCACGAGTACTGATATTAACAGTGCATTATTATGGGGTTGTACGATACCTTCTGCTTCCTCATCGTTGAAAGATAAAGTTCCTACTGGTACGTACTCTTGAGTTCGTTTTTCCCTAGTCATGGATACTTTGGTGCGTTTCAACATCGGCCCTTGTGGGATATCTACCCCTCCGATGATCATGTTGATGACGTGCTGAGGTTCTTCTTGTTCTTCATGTTTGTTAGAATCTCTGTTCCTGAAGTGATTCTTGGCTTTGGTCGCTAAAGAATTATCAAAGGTGCACATTGTTGAATGGACGAGCTACTTCTTCTTTCAGCTGTCAACAATCTTCGGTTTGTGACCGTGAGTTCCATGATATTTGCACATCTAGTTAGGATTCCTTTGGCTTGGATCAGTATGTAGAGGTCGAGGCCATTTGGTATCTTTGATGCGCTTGATAGATGATACAATGGCGGCAACATCGACATTAAAGTTGTATTCTGATAGCCTTGGTGCGTCTTTGGACCCGATGGACCTATCGAAGCAATTTTTGGTCATAAGTCCCTTACTTCTCTAACCTCGGTCATTTATCCTTTTGTTTCTCGTGGATTTTTTCCCGGACATGTTGCCTCTCTGATACTCATTATATGGATGATACCGATCTCTATTCAACCTCGATTCCCGATCAATATCTCTCTTGATTCTATCGACGGATCTGATAGGATAAACGGACCCGGAAGGAGCCCCAAATTGATCGTCTTCAACCCTGATTTTTGATTGGTACCGATTATGCACATCGGCCCAAGTAACAGTCGAGTACTCTGTCATATTTTTGTTTCAACTGCTGTGAAGCCACCGAGCTTCGAATATTAAGTTTGTGGGTAAAAGCTTGAATGACCTAATCATCAGCTACCGGTGGAAGATCCATTCATTCCATTTGGGACCGAAACACGAACTCCATGAGCATCTCGTTATCCTTCTGTTTAACTTTGAAAAGGTCTGATTTCCTAGTTTCGACCTTGATGGCACCTGCGTGTGCTTTCACGAAAGAATCTGTAAGCATAGCAAATGAGTCAATAGAATTAGGAGGTAAATTGTGAAACCATATCATGGCTCCCTTTGACAGGGTTTCCGAAAACCTTTTTAACAAAACGGACTCGATCTCATCATCCCTCCAGGTCGTTCCCTTTGATAGCACATGTATAAGAGGTTACATGCTTGTTAGGATCGGTCGTTCCGTTGTACTTGGGTATTTTAGGCATACGGAACTTCTTGGGGATTGGCTTCGGAGCCGCGCTCGGAGGAAAAAGTTTTTGCACAAACTTCCTGGAATCCAGAACTTTCAATATCGGAGGTGGTCCTGGTATTTGGTCTACCCTGGAATTGTAGGTTTCCACCTTTTTATTGTTAGCCTCAATCTTCTTCTCCCTAATTCTCTGTGTTTTGTCAATTCCTCGAGCTTCTTTATAATCTCGGGGCTAGCCCCCGATTCATTTTCGTTCGACCTTTCTATGATCGGTTGATCCCTATGGGTGACTTCCCGGGGAGGATCGGGCTACACCCTGCTTGGTTCACGACTTTGGTTTAGTAACTGAGCTATTGCCATCTGTTGTGCCTGTAATATTTAGAAGATCACTCGTAGAATGATTCCGTCCCCTTCATTGTTTTGTGTGTTTCAGGTTGTCGATCAGGCTCCACCACGAATGTTATTTTCGGGGTCAGTAGGCAAGTTTGCATCGATAACCACATGTGAATTAACATCAATCGGATATGCGATCAGAATTCCAGCGGGATCAGTAGGTGGTCTCGTTACTGGGCGCTATGTTGTTATTTTCATCTTGGTGACCGAACTCGTTGTCAACGTGCACATGTGTTGATTGAGAATTTGACATTTTTGTATTTTAACCTAGAATCAAAGACACTTCAAAGAGCAAGTGTAAAGCAGTGTATGTTATGGAGATTTCTATCAAATAATCACTATTATCCTTGGCTCCACAGTGGGCGCCAAACCGTTTACCCTAAAATCGGATAACAATTAAATTTATACGCAGTTTTAAGGATACGTGATATAACTTGATACAAATTAAAAGAACAGATTAATATTGAAATTAATGATAAGAAAATAAATACAAACCACACAAATTGGACATTCCTAGCATTGAAGGTTGGTCACTCTCAAGTCAAGAAATGCCTCAATCGATGTCAGAATAAAATGACAAGATAATAAGAACTAGAAATAACAGTATATTGCTTGGGATGCATTTTTCAATGTGTATTACAAATGATCATACCCCTTTTATATAGTAGGGGGAGTCCTACTCTTGATACAATTCTATAAAAGGTAAACAAATCTCATAATTTGCTAATTAATCGGCATCTCCTTGATACATACCAAGATTTCTGCCGTGATATCCAACTGATTGCAGATATTTTGGTCTTCCGTTATTTGGCCTGATAAAGTTTCCTTGATCTTGTTCGTTCCCGGAGTCACGAGCTCGATGATTTAACTCCGTGCCTTGGTTTGATATAATCCGGGGTCGAGCTTCAACCTGTCATTTTTGTCCCGACTTGTCATACAATAGACGAACCCGATTTCGACCTTATACACAAACTCCATTAGAGTTATAATCAAAATTTGTTGCCTTTGCTTGTATTTAAAATCAAGTTATAGAATGTCAAGAATTTTAAAGAGAAAAATAAGGTAAAATACTTACTTTAAATCTAAAATTTATTCCTGAAGGAAGGTCATGGAACAATTGACAATCATGATGCTCAATGTTATGTACAAGTTGAGCACCATGCACGTATCCCAAAACCTGGTGACCAAACAGATGCCTCTACTCAATTGGTTAGAGTCTCGTGCTAATAACGTATTATAGAACAATAAAATAAGAAGAATATTATAGAGAAAAGTAGAGAGGGAGAATTCTTATTGATTTGGGATGATTTACAATGAAATAAAGCCTCTCTATTTATAGGGAAAAAGTGACTTAGCCACCAAGTAAGAAACCCCAAAATCTCTCTAAAATATAGACATTCACCTTAAATACAATTCTATTTATAATAACTTATATGTATTATAGCCTATTTGGCCAAGCTTCTAAATTATCTTATTTTGATAAGTGTTTTAAAAAAAAATATTTTTGGGGAGAAGAAGTTTGTGTTTGGCTAATTCATTTGAAAAACACTTTCGAGAAATAATTAGTGTTTGACCAAGCTTTCAAAAAGTGCTTCTAAATATATTTTTCTCAAATGTATTTTTCAAAAAAGTTCTTTGCGAAAGGAAAAAAAACTCCATCTCAAAACCAGCTTCCGCTTATACTAAAAAATACTTTTTTTCTTTTAAAAGCTTGGTCAAACGCCGTAACTTTAAAAAAATTACCTTTGATTTTAAAAAAAGGCCAAATACGCTATAATAAATATATAGTTTGACAGGAGAAAAGCTTAAGATGATGAAAAAGTTATAAAGGATGTAACATTCTCTAAAAAAGGTTACAAATGATGTAAAGAAGCAGGCACAAAGAACAAGAAGATTTAAATAAAATATATATGAAGAAGGTCAGGTAATAACCAAGGAAGCTTCGACCTTCGAGTTCATATTGGTCTGGGTTGAGATCGAGGTTTACACTCTATGAGATCGAATCTCTCGTTGTTCCTTAACAATTCAATAATAAATTATCACAATCCAAAAATCACTAATCGTGATGGTACCTAACTCGACCTACTAAGTAAGCCAATTGACAACAAAACAAGCCAAACAAAATTGTAGAAAAACAATGAAGAAATATCTGAACTTTTATAAATTTCCTCAGAACTGGTAGTACAATTGAGCTTCTACGATTTTGAATTTACAAGCTGATGTAATTAATTACACTATATGTTGAAAACTGCATAAACAAACAAAAAAAATCTAAAACCACCAAGGACAAGTAGCGGCTATATCCCGAATGCACGAACATCTTCAGGGTCAGCTCCCGACATCGCCAGTTGCTCCACTCCAAAAGTCTGCATACAAGGTGCAGAAGTGCAGTATGAGTACAACCGACCCCATGTACTCAGTAAGTATTTTGTCTAACCTCGTCAAAGTAGTAACGACGCTTTTTAGTAAGAAGATGTTTATTAATAAAGATCTGTACCGAAATCTAGCAATAGAACTATACTACAGTATAACAGAATAGAATACACGAAATGAATGTGCAAAACAATAACAGAGTACTAGAAGAAACCACAATTCAACAAGCTCCAACATTTCACCCTAATCCTTTTCTTAGAGCGAAAACCAATAAATCATTATAATCACCTCAAAACCTTAATAGTGTGAGAAATATACTCAAGACATCAAACCCAATGGCACAACAACACCCTTCGTGTATTTATCTCATCCTCACCAATTATGTGTAAAACAGTACCAACCGAATGACAGAAATGACAAAGTAGGAAATACACAAGTAGCAATAAAGAACGAGAATGTACATAAGAACATCATAAACAGACTACGCAGAAAGCATAGAGGTAATGACACGATTAGGAAAACGGAATGTAACTTCAACTAAGTAGCATAGTGGAGGCATGAAGATAGATATGACAAATAAGGAAACGAACACATGATATTTGTAAGTTAACAAGTAGGGACATGAATGGCTAACATGGAAAAATACTTATACTTAAGTGCAACAAAACAGATGACATGGATGCAATCATAACAGCGGGAAGTAGGCATGATATTTTCAAGTTACGCAAATAGAAGGTATGGGTAACACGACAACAATTGTGACAAAGGATAAAGACAGAACAGTGGCGACAAATCACATAAGAACCATGAATATGACAATAACTGCTCAAGGTAGAGACATAAAGATATCTGCAAGAAAAGGGTATCACAACATAATGCATGTCTCTCGTCCTCACTTGCACGGAAACACCCTTCGTGCCATGAACTCGCAATAACATGAAAGCATAATAATATGAATGCAATGGCACGACATAACCCTTCATGCTTTTACTCACCAGTGATATGGCACGACATCACCCTTCGTGCTCTAACTCTCAATAATATGGCACGGCATCACCCTTCGGGCTTTTACTCTCAATGATATGGCACAACATCACCCTTCGTGTTTTACACTCTCCTCACATGATAATGTATATACGATGGCATGACATCACCCTTCGTGCTTTTCACTCTTCCTTACCAAACATGTGTATAACAATGACAATATGGCAAGGAACATAAATAACATCAAGGAGAGTGTTTAAACGAATAATCCAAATGAATCTCAATCACAACTTTTCAAGCCAACAATGGTTCAATAAACTCGCAAGAACCTTATTTTTCAGGTATTTCCACAAATCTCACAAATGATCTACAATCCAAGTATAGAATCTAGTATCTCAAGAATATCAGTTGTAGCAATGTAATAATGATTACGCATAGTGGTAACCGAGTTAAACACATCAATGAAATCTCAGAATTTCCATCAACTTTGATCAAGTCATAATGAACGAAGTCTTAGTTTTCAACATTTAATACTATATTCTTAGTGTCTAGGAATCAAGTAAGGCATGAAGCAAGAAGATCACGTGAATGTACAAAACACAATTTATAACATAATTTACTCTCGAGCATGGTTAACCCTGACACATGCATATATGCTCGTCACCTCATATATGTATCACCCCCGTATGTAGCAAACAATGTCAAATAATAGAAAAAACTCCCTCAACAAAGTTAGGCAAGACACTTACCTCAATTCAGCTAATTCAATACTCAATTTAGCTTTTTCCTTTACAAGATCCACCTCCGCTCGGCTCAATCATGCCAAAGATGACTTAAATACATCACACAATGCAAGGAAAAATAATTTTAATTAATAAAGCTGTGATTTTTATTCAATTTCTAAAAAGTCAAAAAAAGTTAACTCCCGAGCCCGCCCGGTCAAAACCCGGGTAGGTCTTGACTACCCATAGCCTAACGAGTCCAAATATATATTTTATTTCCAAATCGGAGTCCTATTCGACTCTCAAATCCCAAATTTTCATTTTTTTAAAATTTTGACAAAATTCCCAAAATTTTTCCTAAATTTCTCATGAATTTGATGTTAAATCTTGTGTAAAATCATGAAATGTAGTTGAGAATTGATTAGAAGCACTTACCCAATGATTTGGTATGAAAATCCCTTTACAAAATCGCCTCCCATCGAAGCTAGGGTTCAAAATATATCAAAATGAAGCGAAGTCTCAGAATTCTCAGCATTTAGCAGGTTGCAGATGTCGCATTTGCGACAGGGGGTTAGCAAATGTGACCCCCGCAAATGCGAACAAGATATTTCAAATGCGAACTTGAGACTTTCCTCCTAAGGTCGCATTTGCGTCCAAAAGCTTCGCAAATGCGAAAAAAGAGGCCATTGCAAATGCGAGATATTCTTCGCAAAAGCAAACTCCAGCCCAACAGCCTAGGTTACCGCATTTGAGACCAAAACATCACAAATGCGATTAAACCAGAACCAACACTCAAAATTTTAACAAAAACAATCTGAAACTACCCCAGAGCCCCCGAGGCTCCAAACCAAACACCCACACAAGTTTAAAAATATAACACGAACTTTCTCGAGCGATCAAAACATCAAAATAACCTCTAGAATCATGAATCGGATGCCAAAACACATGAAGATCAAAGGAAACTTCAAGAACTTCTAGAATCGCACCCAAACATCCGAACCATATCAAATCAACTCCAAATGGTGCCAATTTTTGCAGACAAGTTCTACATGACAAAACGAACCTACTCAAAGCTTCAACTCATGCATAACAACCTCGAAACGACGAATCGCACCTCAAGTTAAATCAATAAACTTTGGAACTTCGACTTCTACAACCGATGCTGAAACCTATCGAAACACATCCAATTGACCTCAAATTTTTCACACACGTCACATTCGACATTACGTCCCTCTTCCAACTTTCAAAATTGAGATCCGAACTCGATATCAAAAAGTTCATTNTCTCGGGGAAATATCATGTGATCTGGTACCGGTTCCGTACCAAGGCGTCCGGCCTGGACTATGGCAGGCAATAATAAAGGAACGGCTGGCGGAATTCCATTTTAATTGCCATAAAAGGCCAAAAAATGTAACTTGATCATTTTGAAGCGTTGGTTATGGTTTCTTTGGTTTTATTTGATGTCCCGGAGAAATGACATGCGATTAGGTACCATCTACGTACTACGATGTCCAGTTTGGACCATGGCAGGCGATAATACAGGCACGACTAGGCGGAATTCCAGTTTAATTGCCATAAAATACCAAAAAATGTAACTTGATCATTTTGAAGCGTTGGTTATGGTTCCTTGGGTCATATTTGATATCACGGACAAATATCATGCGATCCGATACCGGCTCTGTACCAAGGCGTCCAGCCTGGACCATGGATGGCGATAATACAGGCACGACTGGAGGAATTGCAATTTAATTTCCATAAAATGCATAAAAATGTAACTTGATCATTTCGAAGCGTTGGTTATGGTTCCTTGGGTCATATTTGATGTCCCCTAAAAATATCATCCGGTACCGGTTCCGTGAGGCGTCCCGCCTGGACCATGGCAGGCGATAATACAAGCACGACTGGCGGAATTCCAGTTTAATTACCATAAAATGCCAAAAAATGTAACTTGATCATTTTGAAGAATTGGTTATAGTTCCTTGGGTGTTATTTGATGTCCCGGAAAAATATCATACGATCCGGTACAGGCTCCATACCAGGCGTCCGGCCTGGACCATGGATGGCGATAATACAGGCACGACTGGCGGAATTCCAGTTTAATTGCCATAAAATGCCAAAATATGTAACTTGATCATTTCGAAGCGTTGGTAGTGGTTCCTTGGGCCGTATTTGATGTCTCAGAAAAATATCATTCGATTTGGTACCGGCTACGTACCAAGGCGTCCGACCTGGACCATGGATGGCGATAATACAGGCACGAATGGCGGAATTCCAATTTAATTGCCATAAAATGCATAAAAATGTAACTTGATCACTTCGAAGCGTTGCTTATGGTTCCTTGGGTCATATTTGATGTCCCGGAAAAATATCATGCGATTCGATACCTGCTACATAACACGGCGTCCCGCCTGGACCATAGCAGGCGATAATTTGGGCACGACTTGGCGGAATTCCCGTTTAATTGCCATAAAATGCCAAAAAATGTAACTTGATAATTTCGAAGAGTTGGTGATGGTTCCTTGTATCGTATTTGATTACTCGAAAAAATATCATGAGATTCGGTATAGGTTCCGTACCAAGGTGCCCGGCCTGGACCATGGCAGGCGATAATACAGGCACGACTGGTGGAATTCCAGTTTAATTGCCATAAAATGCCAAAAAATGTAACTTGATAATTTCGAAGAGTTGGTGATGGTTCCTTGTATCGTATTTGATTACTCGAAAAAATATCATGAGATTCGGTATAGGTTCCGTACCAAGGTGCCCGGCCTGGACCATGGCAGGCGATAATACAGGCACGACTGGTGGAATTCCAGTTTAATTGCCATAAAATGCCAAAAAATGTAACTTGATAATTTCGAAGAGTTGGTGATGGTTCCTTGTATCGTATTTGATTACTCGAAAAAATATCATGAGATTCGGTATAGGTTCCGTACCAAGGTGCCCGGCCTGGACCATGGCAGGCGATAATACAGGCACGACTGGTGGAATTCCAGTTTAATTGCCATAAAATGCCAAAAAATGTAACTTGATAATTTCGAAGAGTTGGTGATGGTTCCTTGTATCGTATTTGATTACTCGAAAAAATATCATGAGATTCGGTATAGGTTCCGTACCAAGGTGCCCGGCCTGGACCATGGCAGGCGATAATACATGCAAGTCTGGCGGAATTCCAGTTTAATCAAGTTCGAAATGATCAAGTTACATTGGGTCGTATTTTCTGTCCCGGAAAAATATCATGCTATCCTGTACCCGCTCCGTACCAAGGCGTCCGACCTGGACCATGGCAGACGATAATACAGGCACGACTGGCGGAATTCCAGTTTAATTGCTATAAAATTCCGAAAAATGAAACTTGATCATTTCGAAGCGTTGTTTATGGTTCCTTTTGTCCTATTTGATGTCCCAAAAGAATATGATGAGATCTGGTACCGGCTCTGTACCAAAGCGACCGGCCTGGACCATGGCAGGCGATAATACAGGCACGGCTGGCAGAATTCAAATTTAATTGCCATAGAATTCCAAAAAATGTAACTTGATCATTTCGAAGCATTGGTTTTGGTTCCTTGTGTCGTATTTGATGTCACAAAAAAATATCATGAGATTCGGTATCGGCTCCGTACCAAAGAGTCCAACCTGGACCATGGCAGGCGATAATACAGGCATGACTGTCTGAACTCCAATTTAATTGCCATAAAATGCCAAAAATGTAACTTGATCATTTCGAAGTGTTGGTTATGGCTCCTTGGGTCACATTTGATGCCCGGAAAAAAATCTGGTGATTCAGTACCGACTACGCACCAAGGCGTTCGGCCTGGACCATAGCAGGCGATAATACACGTACGACTTGGCGGAATTCCAGTTTAATTGCCATAAAATGCCGAAAAATGTTACTTGATCATTTCGAAGAGTTGGTTATGATTCCTTGGGTTGTATTTGATTTCCCGGACAAATATCATGTTACCCGGTACCGGCTTCATACTAAGGTTTCCGGCCTGGGCCATGGATGGTGATAATACAGGCACGACTGGTGGAATTCCAATTTAATTGCCATAAAAGGCCAAAAAATGTAACTTGATCATTTCGAACCGTATGTTAAGGTTACTTGGGTCGTATTTAATGTCCCGGGGAAATATCATGTGATACGGTACCGGCTCCGTACCAAGGCGTCCGGCCTGGACTATGGCAGGCGATAATACAGGCACGGCTGGCGGAATTCCATTTTAATTGCCATAAAAGGCCAAAAAATGTAACTTGATCATTTTGAAGCATTGGTTATGGTTGCTTTGGTTGTATTTGATGTCCCGGAGAAATGACATGCGATTAGGTACCATCTACGTACTACGGTGTCCGGCTTGGACCATGGCAGGCGATAATACAGGCACGACTTNCCGTATGTTAAGGTTACTTGGGTCGTATTTAATGTCCCGGGGAAATATCATGTGATACGGTACCGGCTCCGTACCAAGGCGTCCGGCCTGGACTATGGCAGGCGATAATACAGGCCCGACTTGGCGGAATTCCAGTTTAATAGCCATAAATTGCCGAAAATTGTTACTTGATCATTTTGAAGCATTGGTTATGGTTGCTTTGGTTGTATTTGATGTCCCGGAGAAATGACATGCGATTAGGTACCATCTACGTACTACGGTGTCCGGCTTGGACCATGGCAGGCGATAATACAGGCCCGACTTGGCGGAATTCCAGTTTAATAGCCATAAATTGCCGAAAATTGTTACTTGATCATTTTGAAGCATTGGTTATGGTTGCTTTGGTTGTATTTGATGTCCCGGAGAAATGACATGCGATTAGGTACCATCTACGTACTACGGTGTCCGGCTTGGACCATGGCAGGCGATAATACAGGCCCGACTTGGCGGAATTCCAGTTTAATAGCCATAAATTGCCGAAAATTGTTACTTGATCATTTTGAAGCATTGGTTATGGTTGCTTTGGTTGTATTTGATGTCCCGGACAAATATCATGTGATCCGGTACCGGCTTCATACTAAGGTTTCCGGCCTGGACCATTGATGGTGATAATACAGGCACGACTGGCGGAATTCCAGTTTAATAGCCATAAATTGCCGAAAATTGTTACTTGATCATTTTGAAACGTAGGTTTTGGTTCCATGGATCATATTTTATGTCCTGGATAAATATCATGCGACTCGGTATCGGATCCCTAACAAGGCGTCCGACCTGGACCATGGCAGGCGATAATACAGGCACGACTAACGGATTTCCAGTTTAATTTCCATAAAATACCAAAAAATGTAACTTGATAATTTCGAAGCGTTGGTTATGGTTCCTTATGTCGTATTTGATGTCTTAGACAAATATCATGAGATTCGGTATCGGCTCCGTACCAAGGAATCCGACCTGGACCATGGCAGGCGATAATACAGGCATGATTGCGGAATTCCAGTTTAATTGCCATAAAATACCAAAAAATGTAACTTGATCATTTCGAAGCGTTGGTTAAGGTTCCTTGAGTCATATTTGATGTCCCGTAAAAATATCATGTTATTCGGTACCAGCTACGTACCACGGCGTCCGGCCTGGACCATGGCAGGCGATAATAAAGGCACGACTTGGCGGAATTCCAGTTTAATTGCCATAAAATGCCAAAAAATGTAACTTGATCATTTCGAAGCGTTGGTTATGGTTCCTTGGGTCATATTTGATATCCCGAACAAATATCATGCGGTCCGGTACCGGCTCCGTGCCAAGGTGTCTGGCCTGGACCATGGCAGGCGATAATACATGCACGACTGACGGAATTCCAGTTTAATTGCCATAAAATGCCAAAAAATGCAACTTGATCATTTCGAAGCGTTGGTTATGGTTACTTGGGTCGTATTTAATGTCCCGGAAAAATATAATGTGATCCGATAACGGCTCCGTACCAAGGCGTCCGGCCTGGACCATGGCGGGCGATAATACAAGCACGAATTGGCAAAATTCCAGTTTAATTGCCATAAAATGCCAAAAAATGTAACTTGATCATTTCGAAATAGAGGTTATGGTTCCTTGGGTCATATTTGATTTCCCAGACAAATATCATGCGACCCGGTACCGGCTCCCTAACAAGGCGTCCGGCCTGGACCATGGTAGGCGATAATACAGGCACGACTAGCAGAATTTCAGTTTAATTGCCATAAAACGCCAAAACTTATAACATGATAATTTTAAAGCATTGGTTATGGTTCCTTGTATCGTATTTGATGTCTCGGACAAATATCATGAGATTTGGTACCGGCTTCGTACCAAGGAGTCCGACCTGGACTATGGCAGGCGATAATACAAGCACGATTGGCGAAATTCTAGTTTAATTGCAATAAAATGCCAAAAAATGTAACTTGATCATTTAAAAGCGTTAGTTATGGTTCCTTGTATCGTATTTGATGTCTCAGAAAAATATCATGAGATTCGATACCGGATTCGTACCAAGGAGTCCGTCCTGGACCATGGCACGCGATAATACAGGCATGACTGGCGGAATTCTAGTTTAATTGCCATAAAATACCAAAAAATGTAACTTGATCTGTTCGAAGCGTTGGTTATGGTTCCTTGGGTCATATATTATGTCCCGAATAGATATCATGTGATTCGGTACCGGTTACGTACCACGTCGTCCGGCCTGGACCATGGCAGGCGATAATACAGGCACGACTTGGCGGAATTCCAGTTTAATTGCCATAAAATGCCAAAAAATGAACTTAATCATTTCGAAGAGTTGGTTATGGTTCCTTGGGTTTTATTTTATGTCCCGAAAAAATATCATGTGATCCGGTACCGGCTCCATACCAAGGCGTACGGCCTGGACCATGGATGGCGATAATACAGGCGTGACTGGCGGAATTCCAGTTTAATAGCCATAAAATGCCAAAAAATGTAACTTGATCATTTCGAAGCGTTAGTTATGGTTCCTTGGGTGATATTTTATGTCCCGGACAAATATCATGCAACCCGGTATCGGCTCCGTACCAAGGCGTCCGGCGTGGACCATGGCAGGCGATAATACAGGCACGACTGGCGAAATTCCAGTTTAATTGCCATAAAATGCCAAAAAATGTAAATTGATCATTTTGAAGCGTTGTTTATGGTTCCTTAGGTCATATCTGATATCCCAGAAAACTATCATGCAATTTGGTACCGCCTCCGTACCAAGGTGTCCGGCCTGGACCATGGCAGGCGATATTACATCCACGACTGACTGAATTCCAGTTTAATTGCCATAAAATGCCAAAAAATGTAACTTGATCATTACGAAGCGTTG
>ML431320.1:0-22157 GCA_005239525.1 Nicotiana knightiana
ATATATATATATATATATATATAAATAATACATGTCCTACTCCTAGTACATATGGGATTAGGGTTATTTACTACTATTTGACTACCAAACTAACAGACACATTAAAGAAACCACTATTATCTGCAGAGTTTCTTAAAGAAAATCTAATATATGCCTACCCTAATCAGCTCAGATGGAGGGAGGGCACCAATAGAGTTATTGTGTATTTCGAATTATCCTTGCCTTGTAGTAAGTTGTAATTATCTATGTGAAGTAAAACATTTCCATTATACAGCATCTACTACCTTTATTTGGATGATAAGCTTCCTAAAATCTTCAATAGAACTTATATATTAAAACAAAAGCAAAATACTCCTATGTATCTTGTTTTACGAGAAAAACACTAATTGCAAGTCCATCCAACCGTAGAATACATGAATGTCCACGTCCTACCCACATATGAATACACAACAAAACAAATTATCATAAGAAATGATGGTCATGCTTGAACACTAACCTCTTCATATGGCAGAGCCGCAGCCGTGATATCCTTCAAAGAAGGAATACCTAAATCTACTCTTTGTGAAGAGAAAAGTCCAAGTGCTGCAAGGACTGACACTAGTGCTACACGTCGATTAAAATCTTTGGTCGGATATTCAGGACCTGAAGATGGTGCAGAAACTTCAGCTTTACTAATCTCAGTGTCAACACCTGAAGACTTATCCTGCAGAGCAACATATGTATATCAGATTCTAAGCAAAAGTACTGCACCAGACACGAATAACATTCAAGGGATACAATCAGAATAGGTTTAGTCGACACTGATAAAGCTGAAATGACAATTGAAACTATGTATTTTTATCATTATCAAAATTAGATTTCACCCACTAGCTATACTTGGTACGTAAATATATCATCTCACCAAGCAAAACTTCAAACATTGCAAAATTTAAAGTTGATATGAATGGACTTAATTCCTTCCCTTTTTGTGTTGAACTGTAAGAAAGATAGTAAGGACTCAACCAACCCAATGATATAACATGGTCTGATATATTGTCCGGTTTGGAAGATTTCACCCACTAGCTATACTTGGTACGTAAATATATCATCTCACCAAGCAAAACTTCAAACATTGCAAAATTTAAAGTTGATATGAATGGACTTAATTCCTTCCCTTTTTGTGTTGAACTGTAAGAAAGATAGTAAGGACTCAACCAACCCAATGATATAACATGGTCTGATATATTGTCCGGTTTGGAAGATTTCACCCACTAGCTATACTTGGTACGTAAATATATCATCTCACCAAGCAAAACTTCAAACATTGCAAAATTTAAAGTTGATATGAATGGACTTAATTCCTTCCCTTTTTGTGTTGAACTGTAAGAAAGATAGTAAGGACTCAACCAACCCAATGATATAACATGGTCTGATATATTGTCCGGTTTGGACCAAGCCCGCAAAGTTTTTCCCAAAAGACCTCACACCATTAAGAGATTCATATACTTATATGTAGCTTCCTAATCTTTTCAGCCATCAATGTTGGACTTCGTTCGCACACCCAACAGATAGAGTTTTCCAAATATAAGCAGGTACGCTTGTAAATTATTAACACTATTTTTCCTTTTCATGAAGTAATAAGTGAATTAACAACACTCTTATCAATTAACAACAGTATAAATGAATGCTTCCCTCGACATGGAGTTTTTAGGGGTTGCTCTATTTCTTCCTTTTTCTAGCACACTATACAAAAATATCAAATAAAGGTAAAGGGGTTTGATGGAAACAATAAGGAAAGTGAAAATAGTAAACCTCTACTGCAGATTCAGGCGGGTTGGAATTTTCTTGGCAACAGTCGCCTGTTTTTGGGTCAGTTTGACAATATATTCTTTGATACTTGCCAACATTTTTCAGCTGATAAATTGAAGGTTTTACAAAGTGCAAAGAGTGATGGGGTCTAAAATGGAAAGGCCTCAGTTTGTGGAGTCCAATGGGACTTGAGATTACCCGAGCCATGACAAACAATCTTTCTGCTGACGAAATCTTGGTCTGTGTTTTATGTAAGAAGAAAGACTTGAATTAGCGGACATAGATGTTTGGTTTTTGTAGATTTTTCATTTCTGGTTTTGACCATTTTAGACGACGTCGTACTGGTTTCCTTTCTATTACAACTTGCTTGGATGGTCCTTACCTATTGTATTATACAGTATTGTTACTTTAAATACGATATTTGTTTTGGTTGTGACTTGAATTTTATTATATCAAATCGTTAAATCAACATAACGACGAAATATGCCACTTTATGTAATGACCGATTTGGTGTGATTGCGTCGATATCTTGTCTTTTTCTCTCATCTCACCCTTCACTATTATTAAATAATTTTATTTTATCATTTATCCTACCTCTTTATATAATAAATTTATCCCGTATCATAATTTTTCTTTATAATTGCAAATGTATTCTTCATATTGCTGATGCATGATATCATGAAACAACGACAAATGATATAATCTATCCAAACATTGTATTCATCAAACGATACAGTACAATACGATATGATACATTATGAAACGATGTGAAAAAACAATCCAAACTAGCTGTTAATAATGGGTTTCATGTTCTTGTTAATATAAAAAGATATTCTTTTGAGATGATTGGGGACGTGTTAATGGTGCAAGAGAAGAAAATAGAAGAAGGAGGGTTATGACAGAAGCATAACTTTTCGAATCATATTGTTTCAACAATAGAGAGAGAGACTCCCACCTCTCACTACAACCAAAGCCAATGGACAACACACCCAAAATACTTAACATACAACCGGAACCATCGGGCTCTAACCAGACGGAGGAAGGTACCTCACAAACACACTCCTACAAAAAAATGCTCCTTGACAAACAGGACACCTCACAAACAGACTACTTTGTATCTGACTTGGAAAAATTAGAAACTGAACTAAAAGGTAAGGAAAATATAGGTCCAATCCTGCTCTACCGAGAGGACAAAAATAGATTATATGAGTCATGGCGCTACTCAGTCATCATTAAACTCTTTGGCCGGCGTATGCCACATTATCTCCTGATCCAAACTAATTGAACTATGGAACCCATCCGAACAGTTAATCTTGATTGACCTAAGATGGGATTTCTTCATAGTCAAATTTGGCAAGGAGGAAAATTTGGTCAAGGTTATTCATCAAGGGCCATAGTTCATATCTGGGAGCTTCCTCTCTGCCAAACGGTGGGGACCAAAATTTGTCCCACAAGAAGCCACATTATCCTTCACTGTGATATGGGTATGACTCCCTTAGTTTCCCACCGAATTCTATGATAAAGAAGTCTTGGAAAAAGTTGGCAGAAAGCTTGGGAAACTCCTCATAATCGATACATGCACCTCAACAACACTAAGGGAGAGATATGCCAAAATTTGCATCCAAGTTCCAGTAGAATCACCAGACGCAACATCTGTCACTATTGGGGATCATAAGCAGTTATCTATGAAGGTGAGAAAGTCCTTTGTACAGGATGTGGAAGACCTGGTCACATCCTGAAAGGGTCTTCACACAGGTAGAAACCCACCTAATCACCACCACCAAAGGACAGCCCAGGCTGCTCCAATTCAAAAACAAATAACGGAGAAGAAGAATGGAAAACCGTATCCTTTCCCAGGAGACTCAAGCAAGGACCCCCCCCCCCAACAGCAATGCCAATCAACAAATCTGAATAGGAAAGGTAAAACACCTGCCAACCGGACGACATCCAAGTTCGAATGTTCGACGCCATCTCCGATAAGTTTCTCGAAACCCAAACTTTCTGCTATACTTCTAAACTAACCCAATGGAGGACGCTAGCTCAGCCCAGTGCACAAAAAACATCCATCTTCCGATGAAAAATCAGCCTACTCACGGACAACCCACAAGGGACAGGCCCAATACAAGTACAAAGAGAAAATCGGGTCCAGAAGGTAGAGAACCAACACCCACTGCAGATAAGAGGCCTACACCCCAAAGGCAAAACCAACCGGTCCCCTCATAAACCCAAAGTCAACTAGCCAAAAGGGCCCAGAGGGGAGTCTGATAGTGCACCAGACGGAGCCCTACACCACCCCTAAACCCATTAACACTCTAGTAGACCCAAATGATGATCCATATTGTTCTACATCTCCCCTACAAACACACTCTGTGAAAAATCCCTCAATGGAAACTCAAGAGCTAAATCTTAGAAATCCAAAAATTGTAACTGATTTTTCAACAACCATCAACTCAACCAGATTTTCCCGTAATCCCATAACATGTGTATTAGACATAGGTTACGAAGCATCCACCATGGATGTCGATCCACCTCCATCATCAGCCAAGACCTTTAATTACCCCCCCCCCCCCNAAAAGGTTAAACAGAAAAAACCCAAAAATGGAATTCCCTCCCAAACCCCCAGTCATTTTGACCTCCATTCCACCACCGCAGGACCACACGCCGGCGCCCTGGGTGGAGATTGCTCTCCATGGCCAGACGTTGTGCTATAAATTTCAGCTGGGAAACCAACCAATCTCCCTCATCATCCAAAATCCGGCCCATTTAGCCAGATTCACTGCAGAAGTGCTAAACAATGGTTTGGCGACGTTTGGCGCTCAACTTTGGCAATTGATGGTGCTTCAGAGCAACCTCAACCCTCTGCAGCAAACCAAAATGACCCACCTTCAGTGTACAACATGATCAACAAATCGTCAACATCATTCCCTTCTTCCCGAATCCAGCAGTAACAGACCCTTTTGCGACTCCACAGTTCAAAGTTCTTCAACATTGGCCACAACAGGATCCTTCATCTTCAACGCAAGAGAAGCAGTGTCCACCGCCACTGGAGAATATCTCAAAAGAGATGTCAAAAGCCTTAGAGATTCTGAAGAAGCACGAAACACCTATGGAAAAGGAGACATCGTCAACGTACATACCATTGAGGATAAACTCTCTATGGCTAGAGGAAGTACGAGTGGTGGAGTTCAGTGTGGACCACAACAAGACTTTGATCCTACTGTGCCCAAAGAATCTAGCAAGATGTGGACTGAGTTTGTCCTCCCATCAAAGTCAAGGTGTACTGAAGCCTCTCTTGACCCTAACTCCAATGATGAGAACCCAACCATCTCCATCCAGAGGAAGAGATGTGATGCCAACCCAAGGAAGGGACAAAGCATCGACGAGCAACCTCCCATCAAACCCTTACCCCCTAATGAATTTCATCATATGAAATGTTAGGTGGGCAAACAGTGTCGAGTTCAGGAGACACTGCTCAGAAATGGTGAAGAAGCACAAACCTGCAATGCTAGTGCTGTTGGAAACCAAGATGGAAGACCACAAAAAGCTCACAGAGGAACTGCAATATGATTTGCATATTCAGTTCCCAGTAGTAGTCCACTCAGGAGGTATAGTCATCATGTGGAAGGAGTCCTTCCTTCAGGTAGATGAAGTAGCAGTAACACCCCACGGTATCTATGCAATGGTCAAGGTACTCCATCAAAACCCCCTTGGTTATTTTTGCAATCTATGCTAGAAATTATATAGAGGTTAGAAAGACCCTCTGGGATAACTTGATCGATATATCCAAAAAATTTAAGGGTAGTTGGTTTGTGGGTGGGGACTTTAATGAAGTCTTGAAAGTTAGAGACAAATTTGGGGGCAACCACATTAACACAAATAGGAGCAGCCTATTTTGGAATTATATTAACAATTGCAAATTAATAGACCTAGGCTTCAAAGGAAGCAAGTACACTTGGTCAAACAAGCGTTACAAGAATAGGTCTTGCCTTATCCTAGAAAGAATTGATAGGTGCTTTGCTAATAACCTATGGATAAATGAATACCCAGAGGAAACTGCTACCCACCTTGCCAGGACCCACTTTGACCACTGCCTTTTGCTTGTCAAACTCAAAAATAGCACACAAGTGGTCTCTACCAAGCCTTTTAGGTTTGAATCCATATGGTTCAGCCATCCGTTCCAAGATCTCATCAGGGACTCATTCCCACTCCACTCCACCCTAATCCTTTCCTCCACTAGGTTCAAAGAAAATTCAATCAATTGTAACAAACTCACATTTGGCAACATATTCCACACACAAAAAAAAAGATTGGTTGCCAGGATAGATGGGATACAAAAATCCCCTAGCTATCACTCTAGCAATTTCCTCCAAAGTCTAGAAAACACTCTTATTGAGGAACTTGACTCTGTCCTAAAAAATGAAGAAGATTTTTGGAAGCTGAAAGCAAGAATCAACTGGCTCTCTGATGGTGATGCCAACGCCAGATTATTCCACACATCAACTCTTAATAGAAGAAGGAGAAACATAATTATGTCCCTCAAAGATGATTCAGAAAACTGCCAGTATGAGCCCCTGGAAATCAAAGAATCAATAGCCAAGCTTTTCCAAGAGCTCTACTCCACATCCCACTCCCAATCACCAATGCACACTACCACACATAGCCCTCATAGGCCCTCACTATCCAACATTCAGAAATCCACCATTGAAATGCCTCTTAGAGATAGTGAAATCAGAAATTCCATCTTCTCCTTTAAACCCTTCAAGGCTCCAGGCCTTGATGGCCTGCATCCTTTCTTCTACCAAAAATACTGGGACATAGTGGGGAAGGATGTCATCCAATTCCGCAAAAATTGCTTCTCAACAGCAACAATGCACCCATTTATGAATGAGACACTCATGTGTTTAATTCCAAAATATCCCCAGGCATCCATGATTAAAAACTACAGGCCCATAGGTTTATGCAACACTGTTTACAGAACTATGACCAAAATCCTAGTAAATAGAATTAAACCTTACATGTCCCACATCATAGGTCCTAGTCACGCAAGCTTCCTCTTTAACAGGAGAGCATTTGATAATGCTATCATAGTCCAAGAATATATCACTCACTTTGGGAAGATGAGAGGCAAATCACTTCACATGATCCTTAAGATCGACCTGGAAAAAGGCCTTTGACAGAATAGAATGGTCCTTCATTAAGGAGACCCTCCCACTTCCACCATCAATCTCATTATTTCATGTGTTAGCTCATCCTCCATCTATGTCCTGGTAAATGGGGAGCAGACAAATTCCTTTAAGCCCACCAGAGGCATCCGACAGGGTGACCCTTTGTCACCCTACCTTTTCGTACTGTGTATGTAAAGGCTCTCCAGGGTCATTGAGAGGAATGTCCAAAAAAATGAGTGGTCCCTCATTAGCATTAGCAGATCTGGCCATAAGATATTCCACTTGTTATTTGTTGATGATCTAACCCTGTTTGCTACAGCTAACCAAAGAAACTGCACCACAATCCTCAGTATACTCAATTCCTTCAATCATGCTTCAGGTAAGAAGACCAACCTTAGAAAATTCAGGTTTTTTTTTCAGTACCAATTGCCAACCCCATCAAATGGAGTCCATCTCCAACAACCTTGCCATCCAGGAAATAGTCAGCTTTGGCAAATACCTAGGGTTACCTATTTTCCACAAGAGGCCCACCCACAATGATTTTCAATTCATCATAGAAAAATTGCACACAAAATTGGCTAGGTGGAAAGCAAACATGCTTAATATGACTGGGAGGATTACCCTAGCAAAAGCCTTACTAAACACTATCCCTAATCATGTCATGCGATACATCAAACTCCCCTCCAAAGCATCTAAAGAGATTGATAGAATTCAGAGGAATTTCATCTGGGGTACCACCCCAATCAAAAAAAAGATGCATCTCGTTTCCTAGGATACATTCACAAAGTCTAAGGCACAGGGAGGCCTAGGAATCCAAAAAGCAGATCTGAAAAACAAAGCCATTCATTCAGGATTGGCATATAGGCTCTACTAGAATCCATCCTCCCTCTGGGCAAAAAGTCTCATTGCCAAGCACTGTAACTGGAGGCAACCCCCGTAAAAATCAAAACCGAGCACCTGGAAATGCATTCTCGACGGGTGGGAAACATGCATACAAGCCAAAAGGTGGGTTGTCCACTCAGGGAACAGAGCCAGCTTCATCAACGATCCTTGGATCCCAAACAACCCTTTCGATCAGATCCATGATTGAAGGCCCCCTTACACAAGAGGATCTGTCTACAACAATGGAATCAATCCATAACAGTGGGAATTGGGACTTCTCTTCCATTTCCCTACGCATTCCCCCAAGTAACAAAAACACCATTCTAAACGCATTCATACCATCCAATCCTATAAAGGAGGACAGAATGATCTGGGGAATCACCACCAATGGCATCTTCACCTCAAAGTCAGCCTACTCCCTCCTGGAAAATCTTGCCCAACAAGACTATGCAGACACAAGTAACAATTACTTGTGGATCTGGAAACTGAAAGTACCAACAATATCAAATCCTTCTTTTGGCTACTCTTCCATGATAGGCTCCCCACTAGAGCTTTCCTTCACCATACTGGGATACATCTGGATCCTAAATGTTGCTTCTGTAATCAGACAATTGAGACATCTGCTCACATATTCTTCGACTGCCCTAACACAAAACTATTCCGGGGAAACCTTGTCTCAGAAAGTACCAACCCACTTCCAAGCCATGCCATCTCTTTCACTAGTTTGGATTGGCCCACCACATGGGCCTCCCTAAAAAAGAAACCCTTCAACAATGTCATCAATTGGGAAGACCTACTCCCTTTCTGCTTCTGGCAGATTTGGCTTTCTGGAAACAATAACCTATTCAACAATAGGAAGGATATGGTTAATACAAAAGTTGCTTTGGAAAAAGTTTGAGTATATCATCATATTGGTGAACAGAACACCCACAAAGGAGAAAACTATCTGGGTCAAATGGACACCCCCTCTAAACAACACATACAAGCTCAACACGAACACGGCTGCAGTTGGGAATCCGGAAAAGGGAGGAGTGGAGGAGTCTTCAGAAATGCAAGCGGGAACTGGGTGCTGGGCTTCATGGGAAGTATACAACACACTACCAACACTCATACAGAGCTGTTGGTAGTGCTGAAAAGATTGCAAATCGCTGAAGAAAGGCAGTTAACGCCTCTAGAAATCAACACAGACTCCACAGAGGTAATTAGAATGCTTAACAGCGGAAACCTTATTTTCGACTTAATTATCTTTGAATGCAGGTCAATCGTCCAAAGACTAGGAGACATGGTGGTGAAACACAGCTACATGGAGACGAACAAAGTTGCTGACGTACTAGCAAAGGAGGGTGCCAAGAAGAATTTTTATGATAATCTTTTTGTAACAACAGTTTCTCCGCTGTTTTCTACACATGTTTTTTGGGCAAACATCGCAGGAACTGCTTTATCAAGACAAGTTTTGGACTGTAATAGTAATAACTATGCTCATAGTGAGGGGGAATCAATATACCTCCTTAGTAACAATGCTACTGTGATTTACCCTAACGGGTAGAACTTTTATAATGAATGTTTGAAATGCACCTTTTAACCAAAAAAAAAAACAACTTTTTCTACACTATTGTTTTTAAAAATTATTAGTGTAATTTATTATATCAGCTTATTTCCTTATATTTCATGTTATTAATTCAATAAGTTATGAATATTTGTAATTAGTTTTTATATGATTTAATAATATAAAACAAATTATATTGTCTATTTATAAAATAAAATTCATGAAAAATTTGCATCTAAATTGTCTAAAGTTAAAGACATTATGCTACTATATCATCTCCCACATTATGCAGGTCAAATAGTTTTTTCTATTACTACAATATTTTTTTCAAATACTTTTAAAGATTTTTTTTAACTACGAAATAATAATTAAAAAAATCTTCTCTGTAATGTTATATACTCCTATTTATGTTTTTGAAGCCGTACCTTATCCTACTCTGGAAATTGGTCTAAATAAGGCCTAGTGTTGTTATCTTCAAAGTATTCACAGTTTGTGCAACTTTGGTTTAGAACTGAAAAAATGGCAACGCCAATTGCAATCCAATTCAAACCCTCTATTCCTCATTCCCCATCTTTCAATA
Organism: Nicotiana knightiana; assembly: GCA_005239525.1. Taxonomy (NCBI): domain Eukaryota; kingdom Viridiplantae; phylum Streptophyta; class Magnoliopsida; order Solanales; family Solanaceae; genus Nicotiana; species Nicotiana knightiana. The sequence goes on from ML431320.1 coordinate 9,962, forward strand.
CAAAAGCTCATTTCCTTCAACCCAATCATAAATTCTTTCTCGCTTCTCCTCTCAAACAAATACTACCCACTTTATCTTCCCGCCAATTCTCCTTTCTTCAACAACAGCAGCTTTCTTCAACTCGTTTCGTAGCTTCAGCAGCTCCCGGCGTTGTTGATACTGTTGAAAAAGACAAACTTCCAGCTGATATTCATGTTACTGAAACCCAGGAACCCAATTCCAGAGTACGCTTTTTTTTGTTTCTTGAAGTGTCTTTTGCTTTCTTTTTCAAACCCCAAGTTTTAAGTTTCTTCACAAACGTTTGATTTTTTCATATTCTCTCCGTCCCAATTAACGTGAAGGTGTTTGACTGTGAACACAATTGCAATTTATGTGACATACTGGGATGAAGTTTTGAGAAAAGAAAAAAAGAATTTTGAAACTTGTTGTCTAAAACATTGCCATAGACGTTTATAAAACAACAACAACCTAGTATATTCCCACCAGATGGGGTCTGGTACCTTACCCTACCTAGCGAAGGCAGAGAGGAGGTTTACAATAGACCCTCGCTCAGAAAGGGCGAGAAGGAGGAGGAGGAGGAAAGGCAAGAAAAGGAAGAGGAAGTCCTAGGAATTATTTTTAAATAAAGAAAGATGTCATTCCTTTTGGAACACACTAAAAAGGAGACTGTTACGTAAAATGGGAGAGGGAGTAATAATTTTCTAACCTAGTGACAAGTTTCTTTATTTTCTTTTTCAACTTTAAATTTCTGTTTTGGATTCTTATCTTGTGCATAAGAGGTTTTTTTCCCCCCTTTTTCTGAAAGACCTTTTGATTGCATATATGTCAGCTGCCTTGCTAGGTCTCATTATCTTTCTTGCAAAATTCCTAGGCTCTAGCTCCAGCAAAATTCAAACAGTGGATGTAGGCATTAGCTAAGATTAATGATGACTTTCAAAATGCCCTACTTTTAATTTTTTCTTAAGCATTGAATTTATGATTGGCAAAAAGTAAAAATGCATTGCTATACTTAAAAGTGGATTGTCAATGCATTACGAAGTGTTCCAAGTATATCAGGAATAGTCAAATTTGAGAATTAGAAATTTATCTTGATCCTATCTATTGTAGTGAAGTATCCAAAGGGTTTAAGTCTCACACATTCTTTTGTTTAAATGTCTACAAGGAAAAAATGTCATTATCATGTCCATCATTTGACTTACATAACTTCAATTCTTTTGCTTTTCGCAGGTCAGATTGACCGTAGAAGTTCCAACTGTCGTATGCGAGGACTGCTATGGAAGAGTCATAAGAGAGTTCATGAAACACTCAAAGGTGCTAGATGGAAACCTTTTTAAATTTATAACTGTTGTCACATTCCATGCATGAAGCTGATTTATTGTCTTGAGGAGAAGACTATGACTTTTTGATTGTTCTTAAATGTTGTTTCTAAACTTTTTTCCTCTTATGAATACTGGATATCAGCTTTGATTGCCATATTATTTATTGAGTATGATTTAAAACTCCATGACAACTGCTGGCGCTCTGCCTATCTTTTCACTAAATATCTGCTTGCCGATCCGCTCCAACTCTGGATTCTAATTCAACGGATGTTGTTCAGGTTCCTGGATTTCGTCCTGGGAAGAATGTTCCAGAAGATATCCTCGTTGGCTATGTCGGGAAGCAAAATGTTCAAAAAGCTGCAGTCGAGTCTATTCTGAAAAGAACACTTCCACATGCCATGTCTTCGGTGCGTCGTCATGCTACTTTTACAAATTTATTAATCTTGTAACAGCTTAAGCTTCTTGAACTGTTGTTACAAATTTGAGGTTTGAGTTTGTTACTAATTACTTCCTGTCAAACTGCTTCTGCACCTGAAGTTTTTAGGAACTCTTTTCACCTCTGGTGTATCTCATAAATAGAAAGCCGGGCCAAAGTGGTGTCTGTCAATACTGTTTTGGCAGTTTTAGGAAGGAACTTGTATCTTGCTTTGAAATATTTTATTGCTTATAAGTAATAATGGGGAATTTACATTGTTCGAATGAGCTCTTTACTTTCTTGGTTTGCTAAATCTGATGCACTGTATGCTGCTAAACTGTAGGTTACTGGAAAGGCATTGGAAGACTCAATTCGCATTGCGACCAAATTCGCAGACATGGAAAAGACCTATGTGTCTACAAATACCTTGAGGTTTGTTGCAGACTCAAAATTAAATTTAGTTAGTAAACTTTAGTTTCCACAGATTCTAATTTGATTAAAGTAAATGCTGTACTGCTGACCAATTACCTGTAAAACTGGTGGCAATGATATCAACCTTCTGCATTGGATAATTTCCTGAACAGTACTCTTTATGAAATAAATGCTGACAATGTTATGTGCGTCTCCGTTAAACAATGGTTTCGAGTTTGACCAGATAGATACTTCTGTCCAAAATGCTTTTCCCTGGCATATTATAAACTCGTGTTAGATACTTACATACTTTTGGCATTTTCTATTTTTTTCAAACAACCAAATAAATTCTGGAGTTTACATCTCTAACATTTAAAAATTTAGATCTGCAGCATAGGCCTTAAGAAGGAAAAATAAAAAGAAAATAACAATGATGAGTTTCATGTCATGCCGACTTGTTCAAAAGCTGTTTTATGCCATCTTTTCTTACACACGTGCCTTAGTCTTTGTATGTCTGTTCCTCGGCAATAAAAGTAATAACATTCTCATTCGTTGTGGTTAGACTTGCGATTTTCATGATCTACAGCTGTTGGTATTAGCTTTAGAATTGAAAGGTGAGAAGAGTTTGATCTAGTCAATACTGATAGAGGTGGTACCGCCTTTGAGAGGCATATCACCTGAAAATTCTGGTCAACTTGAGAAATCATATATGCGATGGCCTATGGCCCTAAAAAGGTAAGGGAAGTCCTGACCTGAGATTTGTGATGATTGTAGGTATGATGTGATTGTTGATGTGGCTCCTGAAATCAAGTGGAAACCTGACAACGCCTATAAGAATCTCAAGGTTGTTGTTGAGCTTGACACTGATATGGATGCTGAGATAGCTTCTGAAAAAGAATTTACACGGCGTCACAAGTCTCTGGGTGCATTGAAAATTGTTACTGACCGGGGTTTACAGGTATAACCATTGGTTCCTCGGTCTAAGCTGGATAGCTTCTTGAAAGCATCTACAGGGTTTGATTGAGTTTGTTTAACTCTTCTCTCTGCTTCCTTACTAGTTTAACGCCTAAATTATACATTGAACATGTTATCAGCATAAATGAATATACATGCTGTCCTCTTTGCTTAAGAGTTCCCAAAATCAGATGCAACTCAACAGTTCCTACGGACTTCTGCCAGCACCACACCTTCCCCCAATCACAGCCGCTTCCTCACCTCGCTGCTGAAACCCTTCCTCACCTGGTTTCTGTTTACGCCATTTGCAATAAAACATTTCTACAAATGACAGTTTAAATTGGTTAAGTGATATCATTCATGCGATAAAATGAAGAACTTTCTACGCTGAGTTAAAATGCAAAAAACCCTTTCATTTTTGAAGAATAAACCTAAATAGCCAACCATTCAACTGCTTAAACTAACAATAGCTGGCGGATGTATGATATATGTATTATCCATGTATAATATAACCATGTATAATCAGTGTATAATCTATGTGTATTGTTTTGAAAAGTAAATAGTGAATCCGGCCGGTTATTTGTGTAAAGATCCCTTCATTTTTCAGCCCCCAGCACGAGCACAAGCTGAAAAGTTATGATATGATTTGTGACCTTCCTTTTGTGATATATAAGCATTATCTTTTACTTTCATTAGCACGAACTGACTTTGATGTCGGAAAGCATTTTGGTTTCTCTTCTTCCTAGCATACTCATTTACAGAGTATTGATCATATAGGTACTGTTACATTCTCCAACTTCTGTGCATTTGGCACTGAGGTTAAGTCCAGAGACATACATAAGTAATTGAGAAGAATATTCTTTTTGTTTTATGCATACAATATTTTGTTCACCGTAAGTATCCAAAAATTCTCCAGGTTGGTGATGTTGCAGTGATTGATATATCAGCAACTACAATTGAACAAGATGGATCAGATGCTAAAAGCATACCTGCTGCAGAGAGTAAAGGCTAGTATTCCTTTAGTATATCTTTTTTTAATTGAAATACGGTCTCCAAGTATGGTTTAGTTGCTTGTCCTATTATTGAAAGTGTTTGAGCTGATTGTTTTATATTTATGGTTCAGGTTTCAATTTTGACACAGAAGATGGAGATAATGTCCTTCCCGGTTTTCTTGACTCAATTATTGGTATTAAACGTGGTGAAACGAAGTCATTCCCTTTGGTATTTCCAGACTCATGGAAACAAGAGGATCTTCGTGGTGTTCATGCTCAATTCACTGTGAGTTTCTATGCCACCTGATAAAGGTTTGAGGTGAATTCAACGTCATCTAAAAAGTTATGATTACTTTGTTTATCATCTCTCACTTTTCCATCTAGGCAAGATTTCCTTCTCTCTTTTGGCGCATTCCCTGACTGATTGCCCCATGTTAACCGTCACTACTAATACTGACGAAAATACTTTATCCACAATACTGGAAAGAAGTAATTGACTTCAATAATTGACTAAAGCTCATCTTACAATATTGCTGGTTGTGACCATAGAGAAGAGTTGCATAATCTTACTGGTCAGTTGAAATTGATGCGGAATCTAGTTTTGATTTTTCAGTCTTAGCTGTAGGACATTTTGCCCTCATCTGAATAAGGATTTCTGTGAAGTGTTTCTAAGCAAAAGTTAGTTTAACTTACTCGACCACTTTAAGGCTGATAGATTATTACTATGTACAACTCAGTATAATTTGATGAAAGTTCTTCCTTTTGTTTTTCTCATCAGGTTGATTGTAAAGAACTGTTCTACAGAGATTTGCCTGAGGTGAATGACTCGATTGCTGATAAGCTTATCCCAGGATGCAGCTCCATTGAGGAGGTAGGACTGCTTCTTCTTTTTTTCCTCATATGTGCAGAGGAGTTATAGGAAAGCATTTTATTTTCCTGAATGACATCGAAGTTGAGGAAATTTCCTGCTAAATAATTTGCAGGTAAAGCAAGCATTGTTACAAAGATGTCTTGAAGTCGAACAGGCAGCTAAAGACCAAGCAACTGATAATGCCATCTTAGACCAGCTATACAAGGTTTCTTTCCATTTCTCTTTTTATTTTATTTATTGACAGTCGTATCTAGCAAATAAAAACATGCAAGCCATAGTGACCATGTGTTACTTGATTGACAAATTTCTTCTGATCAACCCATGCTTGCAAATGACAAGCTGAGTTTTTCCCTTAACTCTGATTATGTGCTTATGGCCATATGACCATGCAGTCCGTTTTCTAATATAACAAAAATTTTCGAATAAATTTTATACCCCCAGTTGGTGAGAATTACTTAGGTTTTATTGTTACTATTTGCTGTTTGCTCTGTTCACTACTAAAAAGCCGTTGGTGTTTGAGATATGGTAATCCTGTTGTGCCGCAAACTCGCACTCATACATAGACCCTAAATTTGGTGACTATTTCCATACATGTATTAGATTTCGTTTTGTTAACCTTTTGTTTATGATGAGGTTATGACATTTTCCCTTTTGATCTAGTTGGTTGAAGTTGATATTCCTCAATCTCTCTTCGAAGAGCAAGGAAGACAACTCTATGGAGCTCAACTTTTACAGTTGCAGGTCAGAACTGCATTCACCACTCAGTTGTTTTTACATTTATGGACTTCTATGCATGTTCTGATCTACTCATTATCTCTGTTTTAGGCAAATATGAAACTGAGCGAACAGCAGCTGGCATCGTTATCAAGCCCAAGGGCCGTGAATGAGTTCCTTGAAGCACAAAAAGAAAATATAACAAGTATTATAAAGCAAAATTTAGCTGTTGGTGACATATTTACACGTGAAAATTTGCAGGTATATTCCGTCTTTATGTCATATATGATCCCCCTATCAAAGTTTCGATAATTATTTTTCCTTTCATCTTTAGCATTGGCTGATTAAAATTTCTAAAAGTTATTAGTAGGTTAACTGACCTTCGTTATCTTAGCGCCCTTTGGCTCTGGTGCAACCTCAAAGCCTTCTAATTTGTTACAAGAACTAGTTGCTCGTGTTTTGGCAAGTTAATAAAATAATGGAAGTAGTGGGAAAAAACTCCCTTTTACTTTGATCAAGTACGGTGAGCATTCAAAAAAGTAAATCAGCTCTCCAGTAAGGAGCAAGAATGCACAACAATAACAACAACCATCTGCTTATCTATGCTCTGCTCCTACGCATTTTACGCGTGCCATTCAGTAGCCCCGTGAAAGATTCAAATACTTAGGCATGCTGATAGTGCAGCTTACCTTTTCTGATCATTATTCATTTACTGGACTTTGCAGTTTTCAACAGAGGAGCTAGTGAAAGAGGTTCAGAACTCAATTGAAGAATTCCAAAAGTCTCAACAGGACTACGATGAGGACCGAGTTAAGCAACAGGTTAGAATTTAATTGAATTGTCCTGACAATAACATTTTAAATATAGTTGACCGCAGAATCTCAAGCGACTTGATCATAATAGAAATGTGGAAACTATCTTGATATTCCAATTTGACTGGATTAGCTGATGTTTCTTTCTATCTTGCCAGTTTAAGCAAGTCTTATGTTTGTCTTCCATATTAAGTAAAAGTGCAGAGTCTGATGGTCCCTTAATGTGGCCCAGGTACAAGAGGTACTTGAAGGGGCTAAAGTACTTGAATGGCTAAGGGAAAATGCAGATATTCAGTACATAACTAGGTGAAAAGACATAGATGTTCAATGTTCAAAGAAAGGATAAGCTTTCGACTTAGTTTGATGCTTCTGAAAAATCTGTCATCCTCTATAGCACCATGCATGGTGTTGGTGATCCCAGATGATCAAAGAATGTCAGCAACTGATGTGGCCAAATGCTTCAAGCGAAGTTTCAGCAGTATTCAAGTTTCCAGAACTTATAGTGCTACCCGATTGTTGGCTTGGTTTGATGGAGCTTCTCGAATCTGAGCATCTTTTTGTTTAACCAACTGATGCAATTTCCAGACTGATGAATCATCCTGATTTCCGTATCGCAATCCAAAAAGTCACCATTTTAAAGTTGGTGAACTGAAACTATATGTATTTTGAGAGGCACTCCAGAGCTGTTTACTGCTGTACATGCATAAGCTGCTTATTGGTGTACCTTCTATTATCCGATCTGACTGTGTTTCTTATTGCTAAATTATGTGATTAAGCAATTTAATGAAGCATCCTATATTATTTAAGGGTGATCTTGGCAGTAAGGATTCCCGACATTAAATTTCCATTTACCAAAATATACCAACTTGGGGAGAACTAGGATTGACATAGTAACATTTGTTTCACAGGATCTGGTGTTTGCGATCAGTGACCAATTCTCAAAAAGTCTTTGAAAAGATGAAAGAAATGGAGGGAAGTGAGAGAAACAGGGAGAAAATTTTGGTGCATAACTTTTGAATACGAGTTTAAGAAGAGTAAATGTGCAGAAATAGACACCCATAACATCTCAACCAAGAAGAAATATTGTGCAGAAGTTCTGTTCAATAGTTTTCTAGCTGTCTCTGCCTAAAAATCTGGCCCAGCCTATAGAAAAGTGCTTTCTGATCCTCGAAGCTGAGATTCCTTACGATCTGCAGTAGCAACAGAATCAGTTACAGATTACTTATCCACGCTTATTCAACATCTTCAATTAGTTCAGTTTTTTAATTATGCATGTAACTTTTCACCTTTTGCACTCGGTAAGAAAATCAGTTATTACCTGATCTAAAATCATCTCAACGGAGTAGTCCTGAGGAACAAATGACTGGTAGTAGATGTAGACAAAAATTGCCATCACCATCTGAACATATGTAAAACAACCTTAGCTTTAGCTTACACTGTTGAACTTCAAATAACAACAACAACAACGCGGTAAAACCAATGGGGGTCTGGGGAGGGTGTGTCCGAGAGACCTTCAGCTAAAAGACTTGAACTTCAAATAAAAGGAAGTAATTTTGTGTGTGAACAAGAATTATCAAGTAAATGCTTATCATTTTATTTTGTAAAAAACTCAGGGCACAAATATTTTCTTTAGTTTGAAGATTACTGCTACTTGAGTATTACCTGGCAATCCATCCTATCAGTGAAGCCGCCGTGTCCAGGAATATAGTAGCCAAAGTCCTGGACGATTCCATGTAAATGTAAGAAATCAGTGAGTAGAAAGTACAAAGGCAATACTATTCAAAGCAGCTGTACAGACCTTGATCTTAAAGGCTCTCTTGAAACCACTAGCGAAAAATCCTCCAAACGGAGCTATTATTGACGCAAATAAACCCAGGCATAAAGCATGCCATTGCACTGGTAGTATTGATATCTCCTTCAGAGGAAACTGTAAGAATTCACTAAATGATAATGAGTATGTAACTTCTGTAAGCAGCAGTGGAAGTTCATGTTATATGTAGAGCTAAGAAAGTCTATGACATTGTGCTCATTATATAGAGTATCCCTTCGATTATTATATCATCTTTCCTATAGCTTGCTATAGTTACTACTTGTTGTTTCTGCTTCTTTTTTAGTTTTTTTCTCTCTTGAGCTATCGGAAACAGTCTCTGGTAAGGTCTGCGTACATTCTACTTTCCCCCAGAGTAAAACGATTGAGTGCTAGATGCAGTTCGAGCATTTAAACATCAAGATTGCCTAAGCAATGGATTATTTCATCAAGCACATTAGATGACTTAGGGTGCGACTTGAACGATACAAAACTAGTAGAATTGTGTTTTTATAGATCACAACTCAATACCAGCTTGTTAAAAGATTAGATTCAACTAGCAGTTGTAGCAGATACTTTGAGGACTCCCTACTGTTCTATATAGCTACTTTTGTCCCGTTTAAGCTGAACCATAAGAATGACGGATTTGTGTGCTGCAAGCTTTTAGCACTATAGTTTTGTAATTTCGATTTTGCGATGAAAGAGGGAACTGCGGTTAATATACACCCCCGCAAAGCAAGATCATAATTTTCGCAGAAAGGTAATAATGATGCAGACTCACCCATCGAGGCCATCCAGCTATAGAATAGTATTCTGGCTTGAACAAAGGACCAGGATCACATTCAAGCCAACCAGTCGATAGATCCTGCATGTACATTGTTAGATAAGTAATCATCAAGAATTGTAGCCAAAAAAATCTTCGAGAAAGAGTAACTTAGCTTGAAAGATAAAAGATCTTACCTTTCTTGGACATGTCAACCATTGGAAACGGCCAAGCAATTTTGCAAACTGCATATATACAAGCTGAAAATTTCAATTACGAAATTCACATTTTGACAAGTGCTTCACATAAAACTTTTCTGTCTATCCCCTTCTAGAAAGAGGAGGGAAGATCAAGTAATAAGCCAAATACCACCTAAAAGAATCAAATTATTTCCATCTCAACTAGAGGCGGAGCCAGAATTTCAATGGACGACTTCGATTGCTAATGACTGAGTTCTAAATTTAATATTTATACATATTTAATGAATTTCTTAACACAAAATATACTGTTTGAGCAAAAGCTACTGTAACTCGGCTTCTGCCTCCACCTCCTCCCTGAATTCTCAACCAAGTATATCTACAACTATAAGCAGCGGCACAAGAACAGAACAGAACAAGATCAAGTCCCCCCTCCATTATTATGTCTTGAATACAATGACAAAACTAGTTCCATCTCAACCAAGTGTAAAAATAGTATCAGCTGGTCAAAAAAAGCACAGGAGATTAGGAAGATTGAAAACTGGAAAGGTGGTAGTACTGACCAAGAAAGCTGTTATCATGGTGGCAATAGATGCTCCAATGAAGCCTTCCCATGTCTTCTTTGGAGAAAGCTTGATCAAAGGTGTCTTCCCAAAGAAGAAACCAAAGAAATAAGCTGCTACATCATTCATAGCTATAAGTGATGCTGGAAGAAGGAACCTGCAACAACAGAATTAAATATTGTCGATGCACTCGATCTACAGTAAAGATATATATAGGTTTCACTTCATAAATATCAGACAGTAAAATTATGCATTCTTTAGCATTTTTGAAAAGATAATTACTCAGACAGCATTCTTTATCTAGGTGAGGTTTAGGCATTTGTTTCATTGTATGCTTCATATATAAGGCTATGCTGTACGTATAATTACTATAAGATATGTAATACAATGATATAATTACCAAAAGAAGCATTTAGTTAATGCATCAACAGGAGTACTAAAAATTGTTAGAACATCACATATATATTCACTGTCCTGAAAACTTATATTACGTACCAGAAAATGCCTTCAAATATGTTGGCTACAGTAAAAGAGGATTGAGTGAAGACCACAAATAGAATCATGTGCGTCCATGCATACTGACCAAATTGATACTTGTATGTCTTCTTCTTTAGCGTTAATATGAACCACACAAGTCCTGCAAATAATTATGAGAATCACATAATTGATATCATGTAGAAAAAAGCTGATACAAGCATCAGACAAATAGGTTACAACTTATAGAGCTGCCACATATATAGTCATAAATGATATCTTGACCAGAAAAAGAAAAGCATATACTTGAAGCTACTGGATGTCAAAGAAAATAGCGTATGCATGAAATAACAAGGCTATAAAAGGCATGACTGTAGAAATCCAAATTTATTAGAGTAAATATTCAACTTTGTGTTCATTACCCAAAACTCACTTTTCTTTCGTTTGTTACTCAAGCATCATATTACTATGCTCTAGTTATTTAATTTAATTATTACTTCAAGAAGATGAAGAGACCTGAAATATAGAGAAAGTAGCAAAAGACCATCTGATACTTGATGACCTTGCCTACTAGCTTATATGAGAATTCATCTGAAGTTGCAGTGTTCACAAGCTGTTGGCTTAGTATGCGTCCATACACAAACAACATGCCTGTGAAGAAGAAGTACCTGAACAATAATATAAAATATATAGTACTCCATCCAGTTATATATATTAATTAGCTGCATGCAATCAAATTAAAGTTACACTTACCAATTTAGTAGCCTAAATCCAGGTAGGCATCTATCTTCATCAGGTCTTCTAAGTAGATTGAATAGCTCGAAGGTCATGATTATTTGAATGACAACCACCATCGCACAAATATACAGATGACCCAAGTATAGAATGATCATCATGCTTATAACCATCCATAGAGAAGAATACGTTCGAATCCACATTGATCTATATTTGTTTTCTTCATCTACTTTGCTTAGCTCAGGAAATATCTGACATGAACAATATTAACCACAAATTAGTTGTAGCAGATCAATCGAGTAAAACTCATTATCTTCCATCTATATATTCAGCAGCTTAGCAGAATTAATATATAAGATGGAGAAATTTAAAAGAAAGACAAACAGAAGGTATAATATAAGCACGCCATTTAGCTTAGCAATGCTAATTAATCATGATGAGATATCAATTTAATTGTATAAGATTTCTACAAGTTAACCAATCCTTCCTCTACTAAGTAATATATAAGGAAACATGAACAAGCAAAGTAAGAATCGTTATGCTAATTATGACCTCAAATGTATATATATAAGCTGCAGCCAGCAGTAAAATTGCTGGGAGCTAGTGGACTATACCTCTTATATCCCTCCTTCCCATAATTAGGTGTACCTCAAGTATTAATAATATTTCATGTATATGCAGATATTTGCAACCAAAACTGTGAGATGAATTCTCTTCAAGAGATGCCATGTTTAATGGATATCCAAAGTGACCCTATTTAGCAATCGCTAGCCTTATAGCCTGTTTGACCAAGCTTGTCGAGAGGTCAAAAGTACTTTTTTTTCCCCAAAAGTATTTTTTCCCCCTAACTTAGGTGTTTGGCCAAGCTTTTTTTGGTAAAAAAAAAGTGCTTTTGGGAAGAAGCATAAAAAAGTAACTTCTTCCCAAAAGCAGAAGCAAAAACAGTTTTGACTTTTCTTCTTATCAGAATACCCTTAACAAAATATAGTATATACCAAATAACCGTTAAACCTAATACTTAGGATATTAATGTATAAATATTTCTTATATATTTAGGATAGCTTTCTAATATATAGTAACTTTAGGGGTGAATGCTTATATATATATATATATATATATATATATATATATATATATATATATATATATATATATATATATATATATAT
>ML431320.1:22692-37934 GCA_005239525.1 Nicotiana knightiana
AAAAATCATTCAACAAATATATATATATATATATATATATATATATTTGTTGAATGATTTTTAATATATTTAACTTATATTAAAAGAGTTAACTAATTATAAATTGTATTTTCATATTTTACTTAAATAAAATGAAATGATTTAATTATTACCTGTCATAAAAAAGTTTTGAGATTATTTATTTACTTATAATATTAACTATTAAGTAAATCTATTCATGTCTTTATTCGTAATCTGATACTTAAAAGCACTTTTTGAAAAATTTGTCCAAATAAAAATTATTGTTCAAAAGTATTTTTCAGAGTTATTAGCCAAACACAAACTGGATCTCCAAAAGTACTTTTTTCAAACTTTAAAAAAAATTACTTCTCAAAATAAGTTGAGTTTTCCAGCTTGGCCAAACATGTTATCAGACTAAGGACTAGCGTAACGCATTATAGTGATCCATGCATGCAAGAGAACACTTGGCATGCAACATCTGATGAATTAGTGGAGAAATGTTTTGTACAACAATACGTACTATTTAATTTATTCCTCAATTGCTAGATATTTATACACTTTTTAACTCTTTTAGCATTCTGGTACACACACCGAATATATAATGCCTTGGTTGCTGACATTATAACTTTAGTTATTTGGTAAAAATCAATTAAATTTATCTCCAGCATTATACAACTTCTTTAATTTGAGATCATCACCAAATAATCAAGCTGCTGCATAGACCCAGCATACGCTCAATTTTCACTAATGTATTCTAACTAATTATTTAACCGGTTATAGCAAGTTATTCAGATTATCTCAAATTAGACGTATTTGTGCAAGTCACGTTATGCACCCGTCAGCACATATATATAAGTTATGCACCTGATGCCAGTAACAATATAATATGCAGTAGGAATAAAATCCAGACTCTATAAAGCAAGTTTAAAAAGATGAAAGAAGTTGCTATATATATATATATATATACCACATCCTGCGTCCGTCTACGCCGGATTCGGGTAGGTGTTGATGGTGACGAAGGGATCAGATACTCCTGCATTTTTAGTATTGTTTCTGGCCTCCCCAATATAATTAAGAAAATTAACGATCAATGAACAAAAATCAAGAAAACCAGACGAGATTTAATGACAAAGAAGAAGCTGTAATGCATGCATGCAGAGGTGTTACGTTCGATCGATGCAACGTGAAAGTTAAACATCAAAGAACCAGCAGTGAAAGCTGTGGAATGGAATGAACTATGGTGATCTCTGGATGCTGATCTTTCGCTAAGCTTCAAAATTTTAAACTTTGTCCGCTTCAATTGCCTGTTTAGTTTTTATAGCGCCACTTGTATTCCCCATAGGAAGAAAAGAATAAGTTTTTTATGTATAAATAAAATCATAACTAATAATATTAGTGTTAATTTCACGTATTTTTATTAAATTTCATCCATTAAAAAAGTAAAGTAATAAAATTTCAATATGTTGTTTATCATATTGAAATTTTATCTATCGTAACAATTGAGTCACCTAACTTTTGCAGACTATAACAAACATCATAAGTATGATAATCAAATTTATATTTCAGTTATTCTATAAATTATAAAAATTCCTACGTATGCCTATGATCATACGTGAAATTAACTCTAATAAAAAGAATCACTTAAATCGTCTTTGTCTTTCTAAGTTGGTTATACTATGTATGAGTTTAATTTATAACCTAAAATATGTATTAACCTTTTGGAGTTGATCAAATTGTATACGGGTGAAATCGGGCTCATTGTGGTCTCCGACAAACTAAGTCAAGCTCGAGACATGATGACGGAGGACCGAAGTCAGAGCAAGAGTCTCATCAAGTCATGGTTCGGAATCGTTCCTAGCCTTGAACGACTTCGAAGAACACTGTCGGGCACGACCAACAGAGGGCCATCATAGGGGTGTTCGTCGGTCGGTACGGTACGGTATTTAGATATTTTGTATCGGTATTTTCAGTATTCGATTTCTTAAAATGCAATACCAATACCGTACATAATTAAATTCGATATGGTTCGATTTTTCTCCTTTCGGTTTCGGTTTATTCGGTTTGGTAACTTCGGTTTATTCGGTTTGAATACTAACTAGTGCATAGTCTCATAGACTTTAATATTCTAAATTGAAGTACTCAAAAATACAAAAGTAAAAATATTTGTTGACAAAACGTTTGACCAAAACTAGCAAATATCAACCCAGAGAGAGAAAACTGTACATAAAAGAATAAATTTGTTCGTTAGAAATGCCTTGTTACTTTTAGAGTTAATTGATGAACTTAGAGAATAAAGGAAAGTAAAATTTTAGATTTTATATTTATGTTATAATTAATAATATGTGTATTATGTAATATAATATATATTTCGGTACGGTATCGGTATTTCGATAATTCATTTTAAATTACCAAATATCATACCTAATACCAATATTTTTTAAAACTTAAACCAAATACCATACCGAATACCAAATATCGAATACAAAATACCAAAGTTTTCGGTTTCGTACGGTAATTCGGTATTTACCAAATTATGCACAACCCTAGGCCGTCATGTCCTAGACCGGCCGGGGAGTACCCCTCGTGTTAAGGCCCGAACAGAGCGCTTGCCACCGGAGCCGCCAAGACCATGCCCCCGATTCGGTGCGAGCTCCGAGACCTCGGAAAGGCATTACTAAATGGTTGCACACGACTAACAAAAGGGACGTGATATCCACACCCGACCGGATATCACAACATGGATCTCGACCTGTATCGGCGGCAGATCGATGATTGACGAAAAAGAAGATTTTTACCTTTTTTAGAATTGTACTAGGGATAAAACTCTCTCACAATATAAAGGAGAGGATTTTTATTCATTGGGGACATTGTAATACGCACTCCAAAGCAATATATTATTAGCTTCTTCTATTGTTCATCAGTGCCGACTATAGCAAGCCCGGATCAAGGGTGAAGGTTTCACTAAGGTTGGAACTATCTTCCTCGTGTGGTTTGAATCTGTTTGATCTTTGTTTGTTCAATTTGACTTAATTTATCCCTTTGTATCAAATTAATTCACGTATCCTTAAAATCACTTACAAATTCAATTGTTATCCAATTTTGAGGGTAAACAGTTAGGCGTTCATCGTGGGGCTAAGGATAATAGTGGCTATTTGATACAAACTTCTATAACGCACCATATTTTACACTTGTTCTTTGAAGTGTCTCTAATTTCAGGCCAAAGTTCAAAATGTCGAACTCTCATTCAGCTCCTCTAAACGTGGATGCTGAGTCCGGTCATCACGGCGAGAACAACAATATAGCACCCATTTGTTGACCACATCAAAATTCCGGTCGTGGACCCGATTGATGCTAACTCATATGTGGCCATCAATGCAAATTTGCCTACCGACCCCGACAACAAAATCCTCGGTAGAGCCCGATTGACAACCCAAAATACACGAGACATTGGAGGGGTCGGAGTCAACGTGCGGGTGATCTTTGAAATGTTACATGCACAACAAGTAGTGATAGCCCAGTTGCAAAACCAAAGCCGCGCGTCGATCAGAATTGAGCCCGAGGCATCCCGAGAAGTCACCCGCACAAATGAACCAGTCACGGAGAGGCCGAATGAAAATGAATCAAGGACCAAACCTGAGATCATAAAGATGCTCAAGGAGCTGACAAAACGGGTAGAATAGGGAGAGAAGAAAATCGAAGCCAATGACAAAAAGGTGGAAACCTACAATTCCAGGGTTGACCAAATCCCAGGAGCACCGCCGATATTAAAAGGCATGGATTCCAAGAAGTTTGTTCAAAACCCTTTCCTCCCACCACAACTCCAAAGCTGATCCCTAAGAAGCTGCATGCCCGAAATTCCTAAGTACAAAGAAACAACCGACCTAAATGAGCATGTGACCTCCTACACGTGCGCTATCAAAGGGAACGACTTGGAGGTTTATGAGATTGAGTATGTCCTTCTGAAAAAGTTTGGGGAAACTCTGTCGAAGGGAGCTATGATATGGTATCACAACCTACATCCTAATTCTATTGACTTGTTTGCTATGCTTGCAGATTCCTTCGTTAAAGCACATGTCGGAGCTATCAAGGTCGAGACCAGAAATTCAGACCTTTTCAAAGTAAAACAGAGGGATAATGAGATGCTTAGAGAATTCTTGTCCTGGTTTCAAATGCAACGGATGGACCTGCCTTCGGTCGCGGATGATTTGTCCGTTCAGGCCTTCACCCAAGGCCTCAATGTTTGAAGCTCGTTGGCTTTACAACAGTTGAAACAAAACCTGGTAGAATATCCGACTGTTACGTGGTCCGACGTGCACAACCAGTATCAATCAAAAATCAGGGTCGAAGATGATCAGCTTGGGGCCCCTTTCGAGTTCGTTAAATCCCGTCAGAGCCGTCAACAGAGTCAAGAGAGACATTGATCGTGAACCAAGATCAACAGGGATCGGTATCAGCCATAAAATGGAGACTGAAGAATTAGTGGGTTTAGGCGAAACCCTATGAGAAGTGAAATGAGGGGTGATCGAGGTCAAAACAGCCGGGGACTTATGAGAAAAACAAGTTTGACAGGCCCATCGGGCCTAAGGAAGCGTCGAGGTTATCGGACTACAACTTCAACGTCGATGTTGTTATCGTGTCCGCCATCGGACGCATCAGAGACACCAAGTGGCCTTGACCTCTGCAGACTGATCCAGCCCAAAGGGATCCCACCCTAATATGCAAGTATCATGGCAGACACGACCACAGAACAGAGGATTGCCGACAATTAAGGGATGAGGTAGCCTAATTATTCAACAACGGACATCTCCGGGAGTTCCTGAGCAATCGAGCCAAAATTCATTTCAGGAATAGAGATTCTAATAAATAGACCGAGTAGGAGGCACCTCAACACGTCATCAACATGATCATCGATGGGGTCGACGTTCCCTAGGGGCCGATGCTAAAGTGCACCAAAGTATCCATCACGAGAGAAAAACGGACTCGAGATTACGTACCAGAAGGAACCTTGTCTTTCAATGACGAGGACGCTGAAGGCATCGTGCAACCCACAATGATGCACTAGTAATATATGTGCTCATAAATAATCTCGAGTTAAGCGTGTATTGATTGATCCAGGCAGCTCAGCCAACATCATCAGATTGAGGGTCGTGGAATAGCTCGGTCTACAAGATCAAATCGTTCCTGCAGTCCGAGTTCTAAATGGATTCAACATGGCATGTGAGACCAATAAAAGAGAGATAACATTATCGGTGAACACCGTCGGGACCATTCTGGAAACGAAGTTCTGCGTGATCGAAGGGGACATGAGGTACAATGCTTAGTTCAGGAGACCATGGATTCACAACACGAGGGCAATACCCTCGACACTGCACCAGGTTCTGAAACTCCCAATGCCTGGAGGAACTAAAACAGTTTACGGAGAGAAACCGACTGTAAAGGAGATGTTTGTGATCGACGAGGTGATCCCGTTATCCATGTTTTCGACATCGACGGGTTTGAATCCGATGGTAAAAAATAAGGTCAAATAGCAATTACCGATACCGGCCTCGATGGAACCGGAGAAGCAGGGGATGGATGAAGACGACGACTATGGAGTTCCCATATCTTTCATAGTCCCTGACGATTCCGATGTCACCAAATCAATAGTCGAAGAACTAAAGCAAGTCATATTGGTCGGACACCTGCCTGATCGTAAAGTATACCTGAGCATGGGGTTAAGTCCCATGCTCAGGAAAAAACTCATTCAATTCCTTGTAGCTAACGTGGATTGTTTCGCTTGGTCCCACCTTAATATGACAGGGATCCCCAGGAAATAACTATTTACAAGCTGAGCATGGACCCGAAGTTCCGTCCAGTCAAACAGAAAAAGGAGACCTCAATCCGAAGTCAAGCATGCACTCATCAAAGACGAGGTATCTAAACTCCTTAAAATAGGGTCCATTCGGGAGGTTAAGTACCCGGATCGGTTAGCAAACGTAGTGGTAGTCCCTAAAAAGGAATAAATTAAGAATGTTTGTAGACTATAAAGATTTGAATGAAGCATGCCCCAAGTACTCTTTCCCTCTTCCCAACATCGATCGCAATGCGACGGCCGGCCATGAGATCCTCAGTTTTCTCAACGCTTATTTATGGTATAACCAAATTCGGATGAACCCGGGCAATAAGGAAAAAACTTCTTTCGTCACTAAGTACAATACCTACAGCTACAACGTAACTCCATTCGGACTAAAAAATGCTGGTGCCACTTACCAAGCGGTTGCATACGACTAACGAAGGGTTGTGATATCCGCATCCAACCGAATATCATAGCGTGGATCTCGGCCCGTATCGGCAGCAGATCGACGATTGACAAATTTTTTTTTTTTTCCTTTTTTAGAATTGTAGTAGGGATGGTACTCTCCCACTATATATAAGAGATGATTTTTATTTATTGAGAACATTGTAATACGCACTCCAAAGCAATATATTATTATTTTCTCTATTATTAGCTTTTTCTATTGTTCATCAGTGCTAACTATAGCAAGACCAAATCGAGGGTGAATATTTCACTAAGGCCTGAACTATCTTCCTCGTGTAGTTTTGAATTTATTTTATCTTTGTTTGTTTAATTTGACTTAATTTATCGCTTTATATTAAATTATTCCGCTTATCCTTAAAATCACTTACAAATTCAATTGTTATCCGATTTTGAGGGTAAACAGAAATTATAATTAGAGCGCATGTGGGTGAACTTTTTAGTTTTTATACCTTCGGTGGAGAAAAATTAAATTAAAAAAAAAAAAACGTTTTTCCTGGTCATTTTGGAAGTTCGCATATTGTTATCTCCAAGATAAATATTTCTTGCATTGCTTCGTTACATTCAAAGAACCCATGCAATTATACATTACCATTTTCTACCTAAACAGGTTTTAGCTAATCATATTCATTAACTTTGCTTTAGTTCTCAATAATTTTGAACTTTGAACATAATGTCTTCGTATATTTTGCGTTCTTTAAAAAGATAAAACAAAGTTGAAGCTGTTATATTCGCTAGAATTTATTTATAGATCTAAAGAGATATATAAATAATTAGTACCTGTAGTAAGGAATTAGGAAGATAAAAAGCTACATCATATCAGTTAAAGCGTGAAAAAAGAACGAAATGCAGGTGCACCCAATTACCAAATTCTATCATTGCTATCCCTATCTATGCCCACCTCACATGAAAAATAGGACTCGTTTTTATTTTGGCTTTTGCGTTGCTACTAAAATCCGTGAGGATTTACTATTCTTGTCCTATAACTTATATTCTCCCCGTCCGTTTGGAAAGTCATATTTCATTATCTCACTATTTAATTAATAGTACAGTAATTACCTGAACCTAATTATAGTGTATTTCTCACCGTCATGTTTGGTCGTATAAGTATAATTACATAATTAAATAAAAAAATTTCAGATTGATCTAGCGAAACATATCAAATATTTATAAATTGATAAATAATATTTTAACAGTATTTTAAGTACCTTTCAAATAAATAATATTATTACTTAAATTAATTAATCAAAATTACATTAACGATTTAAATTTTTTTACTAACTAATTCATAGGTGATAAATAATATATATAGGATAGGGAGAATTTTATCCCTTGTCACTTGGCCCAACAACCCATCAGAAAATGACCCACGTTTGAAGTCCTTACCCAGTGTAGCCTAGGTTGTACATAACCTGAAAATTATTTTTCACCAATTGGCCCATCCCTTTTTTCCTTCGTTCCCCTTTTTTCTTCGTTCTTCTTCCTCTTCCCGTGTCAGCCTTTGCACCACAAAATTTCTCTACTATTGTTATTCTCCTTCAATTCTTTTCTGGATTCCAATGGTTAACTAAGGATTTGAAAAATAAAAGTCACCGTTACAGGTGGTTTGAAGATTCAATTTCAAAAGTTAGGTTTTTCAATTTATTAGTTGTTTGGAATGGGTGTTGTCCCAATTGATTGAAATCATCAAGATGAGTTCAAAACTTAAATTTCAAGTGGTTTGGAGTAGATTTAGGCTATATTTGAGTTAAACTTCAAAGGATGCCCAAGGAAGAAGAAGAACACGTGAAGCTCCATTGATAGGATTTATTTGTATACTAACGTATAATATTATATAAATAGTGTATAATAGTGTATAAACATCACTTATACATTATTATATACAAGGCTGACACATTATTTATAGGTATTTGGTGAATTTCCTGCATTTTCTTCTTCTTCTTCTTCTTCTTCTTCTCATTCTTCTTATACACCTTATACATAGTGTATCAAAAATATTTTTACTCTGTGATTATACATCTTTATACACTATTATACAATTATTTACATAATGTACCTCTTTGTATAAAAGTGTATAAGCATCTATGACGAAATTTTTTTACGATTTTCACTTGCAATTCTTGTATAAAACTAGTCCAATTCTCCAGCAAATTACTTCAAACTTTGTATACAACCTAATTAGACTATTTCTAATAAGTTCAAACAATACCCACTCCAAATTTCTCACAAAATCATAATCGAAATTTAACAAGATTAGCATGAAAGGAGATGATATTTTAGGTTTCTCGTATCTGTTTTTGCGTTTTGTAGTTGTGATAGGTATGTATAAACCTGAAGATATAAAAAATAAAAAAAAAAATAAAAAAACAATTAAGAGAATTGAGAAGTATTGGTTATAAAAGAAGGCACGAATGCGTGTTGACCGAGTGTCTCGATCAATGGTTACACTAAAAATGGGGAACTGATTTTTGTTTATCTAAAACCAATTTTCGAAAGTTTTCAGAAAGTGTTACTATAGTTTGTAATGGGAAGGGAAATATAACAAGATACTCAAACTTTGGCAGCAACAATATCAGAAGGCATACATATGATGAGCATGCCTTATTGATATTTGGCTATACATTTGCAAACTTGTAACTGGACTAAAAAGTGCAAGGTCAACTTATGAAGTGCATTATTCTGTAATTTTTTCTATAAGATATGCTAAATATTATTTTTAATCAGGTACTTAAAGCATATTTTTAAAAAATTTAAAGTATTAAATCATTATAAATTGGTAACTAATATCATTTTTATTGGTATCTCGACTATCTCTCAAATAAATGCTATCTTAACTTAAAATAACTAATGAAAGTTTCAATTATGAATTTAAGATTTTTACGAGAAATTAAAATATGAAATTTATGATTCACTTTTTAAATAACGAATAATAAATATGAGTCTAAAAGGATTTTTTATTAATAATTATTTTATACTAATGAGTAGAAAAACAAAGTTAGTACAAAACAAAATCATTTGACAACTAGGAAAAACAAAGAAAATAGAAAAGGAAGAAGCAAAATATGAGAAATTACAAAATTGTATGAAAGCACACCATAAGAAATATGTTAGACGGTTAAAAATGAGAATAAGAAAATAAAAAATAAACTATTATTAAAACATAGTACTTAATATATTTGAAAAAAAAAACTAAAATTAAAAAGTTATATTACCTTGTAATTACACGGTGTAATTATCACTAATTCTCACTTTCCCCTCAAGAATTGGAGAGTATAATTACACCCAATAATTTTATGTTAAATAAAGTAAGGATAGAATAGTCTTTGTATGATTAGGTTGTTAGAAGTTAGTTAAAGTTGTTAATGGTTGTTAGAAGACTTAGTTAAGTTAGGATTAAGAGTTAGTTAGATGGTTAATGAAAGGCTTAAGAAATTATTATATATACATAGCATTACATTGTAAAAACTAACATTTTGAAAAGAAATAAAAACCACTCTCCGCTAATTCTCTCTCTATTCATGTCTATTCTTCTTCTTCTTCTTCATATCATTTCTGCTACTGCTTCTTACTGTTCTTCTTCTTCTTATTCTTCTTACTGTATTGATTGATAATTCAATCAAGTGTTCACCTTATTTTAGTGAATAATTTCATTTTATACTGACCAAGTAATTACTTGGACAAATAATAAAGCGTGTAATTGTATTACATCCAACCCTAATTCCTAATTGACTTTCCAAACATCCTCTCGTAATTTGAGAGGGATTGACTATTGAGCATCAAATATAGATCTCTTTCCGAGCTCACAACTTTCGCTTGTAGGAGCAATTTAGAAAGAAAAATAAAGAGCTACAAAGTCACGTGAAGGAGCTTGTTGTGAGAGAAAATCTAATTAGTCTATGTGCGATTATGGCGTATGCATGTGGATTATAGAATCATTAACAAAATCACAGTAAACGCGAGGAATTATTAAGATTAAATCATTCTTAAGGCACATAACATCATTACATGTGGCAATTATATAGCTCCAACTTTAATTTAATTTTGAGACAACTAATCCATCAGTTGGTGATTGTTAAAACGACAATAATTTAAATGATTGATACGTTTAAATTCAATTAGTGTACGGAGTATTTTATTCGTCCGACAAATTTTAATTTAACTCAATCTCCCAGATAAAGATCAACGTTTTCAAGAGGAACTGAAGAATCTTCCCATAAAAGTGTCAAGACTTTTATTTCTCTTTTTTCTTTTTTTTTTTCCTACTGAGGATTTATAGGTAGTTTTGTTGTGAGTTTCTCGATAGCCCATATTTTTAAATCTTAGTTGCAGATTATTATATGGGCAATTAATAAGGGATTATGTATTATGGTCACTATCTTGCTGGCATTCGATACCCTGTAGTCCTGTACTATCTTGATACGTAAAATAGTATTGTTTTTTCCCCCCCTTAATTAACTATTTGAAAGCATGTGTTATACAAGCATTGTAGCAACGACCAAACGAATATTTAATATTACTGTGAATTATATTTTGAAACTTATAGAACTGATAATACAGTTACCTGAAATTATTGAAAAGCAACAATAAAACACTTTATCATGTGGTGAGTCTTTGTCCCTACTTTCTTATAGGAGTTATATATAATCTCAAAAAATCTAAATGTTAAATTAGCAAAACTTTTATAAGTATTAGATACTGAAATCTTAATAAATTGACAGTTTTTTTTTTCTTTTCATTTTAATCTTTTTGGGCCCCAATATTTCCTTTTAAAAGCTTTTACTCAATTAAGAGTGGAGCTATAATATTAATTATGAGTTCAAACGAACGCAACTCTACTTAAATCTTATATATATATTAAATTTTTTATTAAATATATCATATTTAATTTTAAATCTAATAATTAAAATAAATTAAGTTCATTAACAAATTCAAAACCCTTAAATTTTAAATCAGGTTCCGGATATGCATTCTCTCCCTACAAAACTAAAACACTATCGCCAGCAAGCAATTGTCACGACTTTTGCCCCTAATCCATGCAAATGATTCTAATTTCTCACCAACAAGAGTGGGTTGTGGTGGAGTGATAAGTACTCCTTCATTCTTAACCAGAGATCTCAAGTTCGAGTTTCTAGGTATGAAATCGTCCTTGTTAGGGAGTATTTTACCCTCAAATATGAGACTTTTCGGTATAAATTGAAATTTAGTCATGCTTCAACGTGGGTAACTAATTTCTTTACTGCTATGCCTTTCTTGTCACCATTAATTACGTACTTGCCCATTCATCCCTTTCTTAAGCTATTATATAGTAATATATTCTCCATCAATATCAACATATTCCATCTAAAAGTAGTCACCTTATCAATTATATATTCACGCAGATTTTATATGATTGTAATCAAGTGGCATATTGCCCATACTAAGTGCCTCTATATATGGAGTTGCGTGCCGACCATTCTGAACAAATACAACTACTTTTTAGTAATCAATTCATCATATGCATATATCATTGCGAAACTTAGATCTTAGGCAATGAGTACAGATGCTGCTGTACCTTCTATTCTATAGTTTTGTGACAATGGCTCGGACTTGGCACAATCTAGCATATTTGGACACAAATTTAGTTGAAACTTTAAAAATAAAGGTTTTGAAGTTATGTTGAAAAAATAATTTTTGGAAGTTGAATTTAGACATATATGTTACTTGAAAAAAATAAATTTTTGTGAGTGAAAGAAATTTTTTTACAAACCAATTTTTGGAACTTGAAAGTTATTCTTGATTTTTTTCTAAATTGAAACCCGTTAGTAGGGGTGACAAATGAGTTGTTTGTGTTGTATTTGGACTGGTCAATATGAGTTGACTCATTAAATAGGTCAGTGCTCAACCTTGCCAATAGTTCACTTGGGTTAAGATGGCTGAGTCAAAATGGTTAAACAATGGATTGTAACTCAACCTGCCCAAATTGATCCAAATTTTTGTAATATTCTCAACTTTTAAACAAGCATATATAAAAATTGTCTTATGTTTTGGAATAAATGTCAATTCATGTCAAATGATATCTTTTTTCAATTTGGATTTAGAATTTTATTTAATAGTTTTTCATCTTATAATACTAACAAAGATCAGAATAATAAATAAAATTAATAAAATTAAAACTTCCCACCCACTCCAATCCACCTCTCACCACCCAAACCCCACACTACCCCCGAACCTTCACCCCATTCCTAAATAAAAATATTATTTAGAAAACTTTTTTTTAATGTTGTAGATAGAGTGTTCTCTTTTCATTTCAACAAATATATTTTCTTTTTATGATGTAGAAAATATTTTTTTTAATAAAATAAATACTTGCTTTTCATGATGTAGAAAAGTATTTTTTGTTTACACAAAATGAGTACTTTCTTTTCATGCTGTAGAAAAAGTAATTTCTTTTGTTACAACAAAAAAAATATTTTCTTTTCATGATATAGAAAAGATATTTTCTTTTTCGTAAAATGAGTACTTTCTTATATTGTTATAGAAAAAGTATGTTCTTTTATTTCAACAAAAAGAATATTTTCTTTTCATGTTGAATAAAAAGTATTTTCTTTCATTCCATTAAATTGAGTATTTTATTTTTATTGTGATACCTAAAAAATAGCTTTAACACACGTCCTTAATTTTATTTATATAAATTTTATTGTTTAATTTTTCTGTTGTGATAATGCGTTTCTTCCTAATTTTCAAATCTTTTCACGTTTGATGATTAGTTTTGTCAACAACAGTTAGTTTGAAAGTTTGGCAAAATTTTCTTTCTCTTGATAAGAAAAATATTTTCCTCCAATTAGAGAAAAATAAATTTATAAAAAAATATTTTTTAAATATTTAAATTAACCAAACATAGAAAAAAAATATATTTTCCAGCACATGGATCAAAGTAGAACTCTAACATTGAACATTTCCATGGGTCAAAGTTGGACATCATCATGGGTCCATTTGGGCAGATAATTGTCATGCCCCGAACCTGGGGAGGCGTGACTGGCACCCGGTGCTAAATTGGTCCGAACGAACCATTTTGTAACTCATTCATTCTTGTGATCATCATGGGCCAACATGGCCACAACTCATAATATACAATTGTAAGTGGGCAAATGTTATATCAATGAACCATAATTCATAAAACCTGAATACATATGGGTCGTCAAGGCCTCTGACATACTGTACATAATACCTCTAAGATTATTTGACATAAAATGGGATAAAGTGCCGGCCTACCCATAAGTTTGTAGCAAAACTCTGACACGATGATTTATAGACTCAGTTGCACTCCGAATAAGGTTGGAGTCTTACCGATCCTTCGCTGAATGCTGACCTCGTCTACTATGAGGGCTCGTCAAACTGATTACTTGTACCTGCAGGCATGAATGCGGCGTCCAACAAAAGAAAGTCAGTACGAATAATGTACTGAGTATGTAAGGCAGAACTGAAACATAACAGTAAGTCAACATTAATTAAGGACATGGAAGAAACACAGAGTAAATGACTCAACCTATAAGTCTGGATAGCTCTGTAAATCATGAAATATTTATAATGTCATGCATATGCATATAAATGTCATGTAATGCATAGGTCTGTACATACATAACATCATCAAGCTTCTGAGGGCATCCCATCATATCATCTCGGTCACTGTAGGCAAAATCATCAACGTATACCAGCTGATCAGGTGGTGGTGCGTATATAATGCCATAAACTTTCCCATATATATATATATATATATATACACGCGTATCTAATGCTATCTGGTCATGGGTCAATGCGCATGTACAAATGCATGAAATACATATAAAATACATTAATAAAATATCTCGGAGTTAGTGTGACTACGTGGATAGATTTGAAAACCATATATTGAAGTAAAAATGCAGACAAGTTTATGTGACTAAAACCAAAGTTGTGCATGTTTGTGATGACTTAGATGTAATTGACTTGTTGAGACTGCCTATTGAAGCGTCTGCATTTTGTTCAGAAAGTAAGAACAGAGCCTTTCAAAATAAGCAAATCCCTTCGAAGTGTTTGTGTAGGACAATATTCACCACTATGCTTAGGGATTCACGGTGTATGGCATGTGCCATGATTGAAATATCATTGGGAACTTAGTCTTAGCTTAGGGATATTTTTAGTAGATTGTCATCTTCCTCCTACTGTATGCCCCTTGTAACTTTGTAATGCTACATTTTAGCTATTCTTGAAGCAATTATTTTATACTTAAAAGAAAAAGATTTCTGTGTAGGTGTACATGATAAAACAGAAATGTGTTTCTCGGAGTGTCATAAGATCATTATGCATTTGATTAATATCATGAAATAAACTTTATCAACTTATGTATTTTCTGAGACCCATGAACAAATGATAGAATAATATGACACATGGGGAATCAAGAACATAGGCAACCTTAGTACTTCTAAGAATAGAATCATTTCTGAAACTGGCGTGCTTGCTCGTTTCGTTGTATCATATGGATCATGCCAAAAAAGAAAGAAGGGATAGCCTTAACATACCTGGAGTAGAAAAAACTCCGTATAATATTCTTGGAGAAGATTGCACCGTACCCCTTTAGAACTGCAAAATTTTACGTTGCCATGATTCAAACAATTCTCGTTGGAATTGTGTTGTTGCAAGAATTTCGTTGGAGCCTTTGTGAATTAAACTTAGCTTCTGTTCTTGATACACTTTGAACTTAGAAAGAGTGATATCTGGTTCTTACTTAAGAATTAAGGACGTTCTGATTCTGATTTATTTTCAGGATATGAGAAAGCTTTGACATGGCTAAAGAAAGCTAACATTTTCAAGATGTGAGAAAGAAAGCTAACGTTTTTTTTCTCTTTTTTTTGGGTTTGCCCAAGTTGGGTGGCAGGTGGGCCGGGCCCGACCCGGGACCGACCCGGACCCGCGGGCTATACGGGCTAGC